>JAGDQP010020237.1:742-33610 GCA_022664845.1 Lepisma saccharinum | reverse complement strand
CAGTCGTCAACGGTCCAAGTTGCATGGTCGCGGCACCATTTGCGGCGTGCTAAAGCGTTCTGGTCCCTGATGAGAGGTTTGGTCCGTGCAACACGATCCCGTAAGTTCATGTCATGTAATTCGCGGCGGACTGTGATTGTCGAAACAGGTTGGGGGAGGTGCTGATTGAGTTCCTCCGTCACTTGCGCCGCAGTGGCACGACGGTTCCGCGTGACAATGCGCTTTAATACCCGGCGTGCCCTGTCACTGATACTTTTCTTCCGCCCACTGTTCCGCTTCCCCGATGTGGTTTTCCCGTGTGTTGTGTAGGCCGTCATCACCTTCGACACTGTCCCTGACGACACACCTAACACACTAGCCACTGCCGTCACACTCACTCCACATAACCGCGCACCAAAAATTTGCCCTCTCTGAAACTCTGAGAGGTCTCCCATTATACACTTCCTCTGTCTGCTGCAGCCACTGCACACTCCTGTTCCACGACGCCTGACGTAGTATGGAGACCGACCTAACACACCAGCAGCAGCAGTCCGGCGCTGCGGTCGCCACGACACCACTGCCAACCCATACATCTGACGTGTTGCCAACTACATATGTTTCCATTATTCTGATAAGCATCTGTATGTTGGAAGGTGCCACTTTTGTACAGTACTTTAATGAACTGAAATATACCATTCCCAAAGAAGAATCATTTTGCCAGTGGAAAAAGGACACATGACACAAAGTTTAGTGCATTCAAGCCAGGGGTATTAAGGGTGAGCATAGTATTTACACCAAATACTCTCATAATGATATGGAAGTGCATCTAAAAATAACAACGTGGTCATCGACCAAACCTTGCTAGTGTTCCTTTATCACTGAAGCATCAAAAGGGACGAAAAATCACGGTTTCTATCCTACATATCTACTCTCAGTTTTGCATAAGCTTAAAAGTGAAAGTTTCACCTTTAATACACAGTCGAGCTGGATTACTAAAATAAGGTTGGTTTAAGCAGGCTTATATCCTCAAATAAGGGTTTCAGTAGAAAATTGGCACATGCTGTATCCCAACGAAAACTATTTGCTGCAGAGAGACCGCTCATGTCATCTAGCGTCTACTCCCGTAATGATTGTACTTATAGTATTCATTTTAGTACGAAAAAAACACATGTCACAGGCACATCACAGGATGAGACAGTAGATGGCAAACATTGACTATCCGAAGTAAAAAGTCAGTTTTCGTTTGGATGTGGCATGTGCCCTTTCCTACTGACCCCTCAAATGTTTTGTATTTTTGATATTAAGCCTGATGTGTACTGATCAACTCTTAAAGTAATACAATTTCATTTGTGAGCAATGTATGACGTAGAACAATAAACAGTTTATTCTTCCGATTGTACTTCAACTATGCAATAATACGAGTAGTATTTTTTGTGATACTTTCATGTAGCTAGGATTTGAATGCAGTTCAGCAGGACCTACTTGCTGGCAATGTCGTAGGTACAAAGTTTTAGCACAATATTTTACCAGAACATTTCCATGAATTTTTTTTCTGTAAAAATATTTTTTGACATATGCCCTTATTCCACTAGGCCACTCAATTCTATACCAAGTGCATTGTTACAAAGCTGTCTTCTTTTAATACAATACACCTGTTGAGGACATCTCTAACATATTTGATAAATGTGCAACAATGCTTTTGATATAGAATTTATATTGAAACTACAAAGAAACTATGTCACTTATTGCTCAGATTTTCAAGTTATATATTTACACATTTCTGAGTGCATATTTAAATGACAGTGTGTCCTTCCACTACTTTTCTTCCCTAATATAATATTTCGGAAGGGAACGCCTATACCATATTCGAAAGTTAAAATGTTGTGTAAAAGCAGTTTGGTATTCAAAATACCTTAAACAGTTTTGGAATTTTAATACATGTAAATCATCTTTCTTCAGGACCATTGCTGTACAACGGGCAAAGTCTACATCATAGACTAAATTATAATACAGACTTATATCGCTTACCTATTTTCGTCGGTGCTAAAATCAATGAGTTTTTGCTTAAGCTTACATGCTTTTGAAGCCTGCTGTTTGGTTGCTCTGGTGGTTACTACTGGAAAGAACCAACGACTGAAAGTATTCGTCAGAGTCATCTAGCGGCAGGTTTTATATTTGAATGCTCCTTAGCCCAGACGAAAATATGTAGGTGGGATAAGTCTATCTTATTATTTAGTCTATGTCTATATAGAAATGACGATATTCTCAATGTATTTGCCAAACATTTTCGATCAGCCGGTCGTCTTGTTTCTGTAAAATGCACTAAAAACCACTCTCATGGCAGAAAATATCCTAAAAAAATGTTGTTTATCAAAACCTGTTCTCCTTACTTAGGAGTTCAGTTTGAGGTAAATTAAAAGTAGAAATAGTAATTCTTATTAGGACTTAAATTTAAAACCAAAGAACGTAATGAGATGTGACAGCATTCTTTCATATGTTTTGAAGTGGGTGTGTTGATTTTTTTAATGTGCCCACTTCACTTACATCATATGCAACTTTTCTATACGAACTAATACTGTATATGGAAAAGATTAGTAATATTTACAGCCTTAAAATCTAGAATGAAAAATTAAATAGAATTATTCCAACCTACGCAAAAGCATTTCAAAGCTTTCTATAGATATAGACAACCAATAAAACATGTATTTCTAGGATTGTCAGCAACATCAACATAGTTACGCGAAGAAATTAATAATGACCAATTTGGTGATTACGGATTTCATAGCAGCTTCTTGAAATTGTGGTACAGAGGGTAGACGTAATTTACATTAACTTTAGAAAGGCTTTTGATACCGTGAATCACAATATACTGGTTAAAAATAAAAACTCTCTTTTTCAATTTTAGTTATTCTGCTCCCCATTTCTTTTCTTCCTTCATCATGGGTAAAAATCCATCCCTTCTACACTGTTACTTAGTTTAAATCTGTTTTAATAATATAAATTTCGTATCAATGTATTGTGTTTCTTTTCTTTTACACTCCTTACTCCTCAGTGTGAGTCTGACTACTCTTATTTGACATGGCGATTCAGATGATGTTATGCTTATGTTTTCCGGGTGCATACAAACCTTCGATTTTTCCCGTACATACAACAGCAATTTTCTTGAATTATTAATCAGCACCCATTACATCTCTATCATTAATTTTACTACACTGTTATATAATTTATACTTTCAAAAATCACTCACTAAAATGTTTTTTAGAGTCTCAGTCAAATCAGTCACTTTCTAACTTAACTACACAATTCTATTTACTTCTACTTGCAAGAATCACACATGGTCTTCTGATCTTTAGTCAAACCACTAACTTTCTAACAATACTATTCCAAATCAGGAGCCCTAAGTATTCCATAATGAGCTACTTGCCATTTGAGTTATACTGATTCATACCAAAACAAGGGAACAACATTGTGGGATAGAGGTAGCGTAGTTTAAAACCTGTTTGCCTATTGTCAGTTTTCTGCTATACATTTAATTTATAAATTATAGCTGTTAAAATTAGATGATTTTTGAAAGACTTACCCGTCACAACTTTATGAATCTGCAAAAAGAAAATAAGATGACAGCCCCAACGCCGTCAATCCTACAGCTTCCACGCCTACTCATTCTAATGCTAGTCTCGAGCATGGACGTAAGAATATAATAGGACTAGTAACAAACAATTCACTCAATGTTATACAAATGGGACGGCTGAGAGTGCAGTTTGTCATTGTAACATGGCGGATTGCGCATACTTCCTGGAAAGGAAGCAGACGATATTGTGAATGTGCAAATAAATTTTAATTATCTAAATTTGTCCTTAACTACTAATTATTATAAAATAAGTGTTATTGCAATAAACTTCCTTCTCAAGAGCAGTGATCATTGAAATCTTGAAACCTGATATTATTTCACTATTATTATTGAAGAAAAAACTTATATATTGTTTATCCTCACACGTACCTCTCGGTCGGCTTCATCAGACAACCTTCACATACCTTAAATTATTTCACATCAATTTAAAATTTTTAATTAAAAGTGGCTCAATTTACATTACGTTTTATGGCCAGTTGCAATGTTTTGGTCAATTCAATAGGGCGGCAAGGCGCACTTCCGGCTCATAAATTTTGGCTTGTTACTAGTCCTATTATATTCTTACGTCCATGGTCTCGAGAGGGCTGTCACGTGGTGAACACAAATCAGTGTTGCCAGTCTCTGTTTCCCTAAAATCCCGGTCTTCCATATTAAGTTCCTATTTCATATTTGGTGACTTTTCCCTACATTCTCCTGAAACTTTCCAGATTTTTCTTTTGGGGCTACATTTGTGATAGCCGTAGCCCCAAAAGAAAAATCTGGAAAGTTTCAGGCATTACAATCTTGACATTACAGACTTGACATTACAATCCACGACTTCAAATATTGTCATTGACATTACAATCTACGACTCCCAGATTTTGTCGTGGAGATACGGCATTTTTTCGATTTTGCCGACGAATTTTCCTATGTCTGTAACACCGAAACAAAAAATTTGTACACCCTTTCGATTGCTTCCTTTTCCTTTTCTTATTTTCATATCAGAAAACTCGTGAGTTGGTTTTGTCGGTATTATTTTGCAGCACCCAGTTTAAGTATTATCATACCTAAATAAATGTATTCCGTCAGCAAGCTCATGCGTGTACACTCCAGATAAACGGATGACGTCACATGCTATCTACGTATTTTCTTGAATAGTGCCAAACTTAAACTAATCCCATTGTGGAGTGATGCCCTTTTAAAAAAATACGATTCAATTTAAAGTTAGACCAGTAAAATCGACGAGACAAAAAGCACTGTGTAGGTAGTAGTGTGAAACAAAAAGCAAACTTAAGATGTTCCTTCGCGGTTGCAGAATAACCCCAGTAGCACACATATGTGTTTTCAACGTTGATTTTACATTCATTTCGTTGATTAGCCGTTATCGGTTGAAAAAAAAATACGTTTATTTTTAAATCATATTCAACAAAGATGTCATTGTGTTGATAAGACGTTAATACAATATGTTATTTTCAATTATGGTATAATAGGTTTTGTTTAATGCATTTCTTACTCGTCTTATGTCAAAAAATTTAATTAAAAACTAATTGAATGACACAAACTAATTTTGGTGTTATGTGTACGTTGAGAACAGATTGAATTTTAGACCACATTTCAACTAAGTTAGAATTTCGTTGATACGACGTTAATGTGACGTACTTTCAGCTATCATTCATACTATGACCTTGATTTCATTTCACACTTGTATTTCTAATTTAATTGCTTAAGCATTATAATTAAAAGCAAACACAATGAAAATAACTATATTATTCATGTTTTCAGTTGCATGGTGAAAACAGGTTAAATTTTAAACTATATTTCAAAGAACATTTAATTTCAACGATACAGTAAAAGAGTAGTGGCTTCTCCTGGTGGATTCTTGGATAAGTGGTCAGCGCGAGAAGTGCAGAGCGTTCCTGTGTTCGAACCCCACAGCAGCCACTCGGATTATTTACTCTTGAAAAATTAACATCGTATATCGTGATAAAAGAAACTGATAAAATTAAACTAAATGTGTGTATACCAATAGACAGCATTCATGCCCTGTTTTGGCCAATTAAACCCGTTTCTTCTCAACCATCATTCAACGTCGAATAAACCGTTGAACAGGCGGACATTTTGGTACATTTACATCATTAAAATTACGTTTCGGTACTAACGTTTAATCCAGGTATTTTCAACGTTTGTGTGCTACTGGGCAAAACACCGTTGCTGGAAATACGACAACTAAGCATGACTTTCCAATAACATAGGGAGATATGACACATTGTGAAACTTAATAGCTTTTTAGCGTATCGGATCTGTGCACAATGTTTACTGAGCATTTGGAATCTTGTATGCCAACCCCGAGTCCACGACTATGCCAATAACTCTTTTTCGACCACAACTGGAATTAACGAGTCCTGTGATGTGAAGTTAGAACAGAACTTAGAGAATCAGAAACTTTAATGTACTTGAGTTTTATTACACGTAAGTTACAAATGTTAGAAAGGAGCAAGTTCATTCATTAGAGTCCTGTATTTAATGCCATGTTGAGTGTTGATTTACCGTATCTATTCCAGAACTGAAAAGAAAAGTCAATCGGGTCAAGTTTTGGAATGAGACCCGTCCTGACCAGGTGCCCTGAAAGGTAAGGATTTCTAATCCTTTTCTTATGAGTTTTGAGCGTCTGAACAGTGTTTCTTTTAGAGGCGACCGAAAAAGGGGCTTTTAGTCCGCATAGCACAAAGAATTCGACGCTGAAAAGTTGCTAACATTAGTAAAAACATATGGGAAAAGTTTCATATTCCCGAAAAGAACAGGCGATCAAGGCAGTCGTGTGGTCTGAGGCATTAGGCCAGCGTCTCCAAGATCGCATGTTCGAATACCGCTTGGAGCATGGATGTTTGTGACTTTTAATAAGCGTTGTGCCATAGAGTAAATAACTAATTACTCTATGTCTACATTCTCTGTACCTGTGGCTACTTTAATGTTCCCCTGATGACGTGACTACGGATTCACGCATTGGCAGCGCCATCTATGAGGTCAGCACTCCACTAATCTGAGACATGTTAAAACAGATAGAAGTTTTGCATCTACCCAATACCTTTATTCGTTTTTCAATTATTTGGGTTAACTATTTCTTATTGTAGTGTATCTAGAATGAACTTCAGTCAAGTCTTGTATAGTTTATTTTGTACGTATGTACATGTACTTAGTATTTAATGCATTAGAAATTCTATCCTCACTCCTGTTTCAAATAGGCTCATAATCGCAACAGCTCTCAATTCAGTATTAATTATCAGTTACGTAAGTTATAAATCTTGCTCATTTAAATTGTTGGGAGTGGCTGTAGTTTAAAACACACTTTCAACGAAGAGATTGCGATTTTTTGTGGCCTTTCCTTTCTAATTCTGCTCTTGTTAAATTGTGATGAATCTGTTAAAAAAATAAGTTGCAAAAACCTTTGATAATTATACATCCTCACTGAAAAAAATTTCAAGTAGCGCGAATGGGTAAAAACTTCGGTGGAATACCATCACTGGCCTACATCGTCCTCGTAAAACCAACTTACTTTTTTTTCTCCAAGTACAATCTGTTTTTAATTACGTTGAATTTCAATTCTATTTATGGCCTTTAGGCGTCTAAGGCTCAGGCGGGGATAGGGAAGGGGAAAGGATGCGGGAAGATGTCGACCAGGACCTATGTTGAAGCTACTATCCCGGCATTTGCCTGGTGTAACTGAGGAAAAACCCTGGAAAAACCTCAGTCAGGATGGTCGGTCGCTGGGGTCGAATCGTTTTTAATTACGTAAGGGACAGACATCAGGAGGTAGAGTGTTAACCTCGCATTCGGAAGGATATGGGATGAATCTACCATTAGCCGAAAATCTTGCATGAGGTTTGGGTCTGCTTGGTTTCCCTCAGTTACACCAGGCTAATTCCGTGATTGCCGAAATCATTCCTCTTGTTGTTTGTTATTGTAAAAATATGCAGCGTAAAACAACAATTATGTGAGAACAAGTAACATAACATAAAGCCAAGTCACTTTGGACAGTATCGTAATATCAAATCATGTGAATTTTATATCTAAAACTATTGACTAAGTTCACAAACAACAGATGGCACATTCTTGGAAAAGCAGTTGAGTCTATCAAGGAAGTTTCTTGTAGGTCATCAAAAATGTCACTGTTATCTAATACATGTACTATTTTCTTTATTTCACATATTTAACATTGACGAAATAGCAACTGAGCTGCCAGGAAGAAGTTTCCACTCGCATGATATTTATAGATTAATGTTCCAACTGGATTAATGTATCTCTTTGAAATAAAAAGGATCGACCGGGGGAATTCGGGCCACGGGTTAAATCGGGTCATTGTAAAATTTATTATATATTAGCATAAGACCCACACAGCACGCAATGTTGAATTAACGTTTTGTAAATATTGAAAACGTTAAATTTTGACAACGTTGTATTTGGTGACGTTGAATTATACGTTTTATCAACGTAATTTAATAAACGGTTAAAGAATAACCAGTATTAAACGTTTATAAAACGTTGAATTTAAATTATGCTCTTAAACCTTCTAATATTGTGGAGAGCACAACGTTGATTCAACGTTAAATGTGTGAGATTTAACCATTTTCTGTGATAGTTTTATGCTTAAACTTCACTAGGTGTTATATAATATAATTTTTTTCTTGATAGAAATGCACTTCTATTTTACATTCATACAATGCCTACGCTATGCGTTTGTCTTTTGTTTTCTCATGAAAACCGGGAAAGGCAGGACATCGGCGCAGCGAAAGATCGAAATGACAGGAGGAAATCCGAATAACTTGCTCAAATGATTTTTTTTTATATTCCCCTTAGAATAGGTTGTCTTATCTTGTTAAAAGCAATAAATTTGGTACTGACAATTCCACGAGGCAACCTAATTCTGTTTTTAAAATGTATAACTTTTATTTCGTTCAGATGCCTCTTATAGGTAGGTAAGAGCATATTGTATGTATGTAACTATATACAATCAAAGAAGCCAACTAGTATTTTAGTTTGTGGAGTTGTTATAAAGTAAGGATTTAAAGAACATTTGTTTTTCCTTGCATTATTTAAATTGCATTCTGAATATTTATTTATTTTACATACATTTTTATATACATTATCGCTCAGACGTGCTATTTCCGAATAAATAAGTTACGTTTATACATACTCAAGCATTATTTGTCCTCAATTTTTATTGATCCTTCAATTAGTGGTTTCCGTCATTACCATGTTGAGGAGTTTGTTAGACTGGTATCCTAGTGGGAGTGAGTTGGAATTACACACTTAGGTCCTTAATGTTGTGGGCGAAGGCTTTTGTCTTCATTTCAATTCCCAGACTGTTTATGTCGGGTTACGTGTACAAAAAACCTCTGGCGCAACAGCCCATGAAGGGCCAAGGCCTACAACGCGGCTTTTCGCGCGGTGCACATGGTCAGCGCACGCTGTTTTCAGCCACTTTGAGTGGCTTTTGCTACCGAATTAACCCTCCCCCCCAGGGTTGCCCGCGGTACTCATTTTCAGAGACTGGCTCGACCTCTGGGACTTACGGCCTAGGTAAAATTGTTTCAACGTCTCCCACCGGGAATCAAACCCGGATTGTTGGATTGTCACGTCATGGGGCACGTTTGGAGAGAAGTAAAATTTAACTTTCAGCATAAATTTCGTGCCTTTTCCCCCAAAATCCTTACTTATAACGAATATTTAAATCTGTGCAGATGAACAGAACAGGGATTTTTCTGTAAGTAGGGATTTTTGGGAAAGGTACGAAATTTGTCCTGAAGGTTGAATTTTGTAGACTCCAGAATTTTGTAGTTTCCTAGATTTCATAATAAACTCACCTAATCTAATCTAACATAACATTTAAGCTAAAATAGAAACGGCTGAAAGTAACTGATTTATATGTATTTAATTAACCTTAGAATTACTCCAACTCAAACAGTCCTCACACAATAAATAACATGGGCTGAACAATTCAGAGTCGCACCTGAAAACGCTTTATCTTTGATTTTAACATTATAATTATCACTTTTGGCACCATCACTTATTGCCAATTACAAACTTGCTTCGGTTGTGAAAAGGCTACATTTAGTACACTTTTAACTTATTCACTTTATCACTAATTTCCATATTATTACACTTGTATCGACTGGTTTAAATGGCCCATTTGGCCGGAACCATTCCTCGTAAAGAGGAACCCGAATAAAATAAAATAGAATAGAGAAGTGAATCGTAACTGAAAACCATGTACACGTTAATCTGTATTCGCTCCCAGATTGCCCCAAACAGCGAAGGTTAGGTTTCTGTTAGTTTATCTGAACTAAAATTAATTAAGTCGTCGTTTGCTGAGTTCATGGTTTAATTCGTTATGAAGCGGATCCAAAAGCATTTTGTCATTGGAGTGGTTCGTCAGTCGGAGGAGTATGTAAAGTCCATCCTTACCATTACGCATATTGCCTAAACATATAGTACATGAGAACTACGTTCAACACAAACCTATATTTGTGTTAATGGACTGACTGTGAGTATGGTTGCACCTTGCAATAATTGAAACGATCCAAATTGACCACATTGAACGGAAATTATTTACAATAATTTCTTTGTTTATACATCACTGACATCAGATTTTGTAAAATTAGGTTAGATTAGCTAAACTTAAAGCTAAAATAAATACTAGCTAAAGTTATGCTTATATAAGAGAAACTCCAATTGAACTGTTAGGTGCAAGCTATACTCAAACCGTGTACGATAGTGAGAACTGTGTTTCTTAATGACCGGTATAAAATGTCTAAAGGCAATAAATAAAAGGACGCGCCTAGAGCAACGACGGTTTTCCATCGTTGCTTTAAGTTTTTAACATCGAGGTGCCCAGTTCCCTTCGGACGCACCCTCTTCCCCTTGCACACCGAGCGATAGCGAGTGGGTTTATATACATCCTAGTTTTTAGTGGCCTCTTTTAAAATTGTAATTCACAACTTATATTAAATTTCCTTTTATGTATTTACATAAAAAACGAAAAAACTTTAATTTTCCTTTAAAAAAAAATATGCAAAAAGTCAATGCCAGGGTTTGAACAAGGTACCTTTGAATCAGTTTCCTGATGCCTTGTCCACAAGAACAAACTGCAACTGCCAGGCTGAGTGCTTTTCGCTGTTACCTGTAGTTCAAGCTACGCGAGAGTGGAGATTTTCGTCGTTGCTCTAGTAAATTAGCCCTTGATGTTAAAAACTTAAAGCAACGACGGAAAACCGTCGTTACACTAGACACAACCTAAATAAAATTAAAAAATATTTATTTGTGGGATTGACACCATTACACGAACACAAACTATTAAGTCATTCAATCAGCAGTAATTATATATTGCTATGTTTATTTCGTAATGATACGTGAAGTCGTGAACTACATTAAACGTATTAGCTAGAATGACACCAAACAAACGTAATACCTATATTTATACTTACTCTAGTATAAGAGGAAATGACTAAGTTTTCCTTTGGTAATGAACTTTCCTAACGATGTAGTGAGTTAACATCCTTAGGCAAAGATAAATTAATTTTCTGTTATTTTATTGAACCTGCGTTAGAAAATGGAGCATAACATTTTTATTCACCATGTTTATTTATCTTTTCTCATTAAAAGTAGGAAAGAATATTCCATAAATTGCGATATAGAAGCACACATTTCATACTTCCCACCGTATCGTTGATAATGTAACTTGGCCTCCCGGAAGTGGCGTATTCAAGGCAGATCGCTTCAGCTTTAAAGCCTTATATGTTTCGGTAGCCTCGGCCTGTTCCACACATCTTACCAAACTACGGGCCATCTTTATGAACAACCCGCAAGAGTGGGTGGCTCCCAGGGGCATTGAAATTATATACTCCTGGGAGCCACCCACCTCTTGGGAGTGATTCATAAATATGGCTCTACTTCTTTCAATTTATTTTTTGCCGTTGTTCGTCACAGAGTTCCAGAGCTTATATCAAGTAACGAAACTATTATGAAAACACTAAATATAGCAACAAACTATTTTTGCATTACTGTTATTTTTTATTTATTGTTTATGCTTTTTAGCTGTTACTGATGTTACATATCTCAGTGTATAATGACCAACGTTGTATCTGGAATTGTACATATAAATTTCTACTCCTTTTGTCTACGACATAATTAGCATTCAGTAGAATCACTAATTTTTCTCCTTTCAAGCGTTCGGTACAAACGCTAATCTTCGGAAAGTCTCTTCAAGTAAAGAGATTGTAATGGATGCAACTTTTAAAATTGTCCCATTGATTATCGCACAGTTATACACAATACACGGTGGATATTTAGGGAAGTATTTTCCACTTCTTTACTCTCTTCTTCCTTCGAAAAGCGAAACAACGTATCGTCGTATGTTCTCAATAATTCTGGAAGTCATTAAAACGAGGAAAGGGTAGGAATGGAATCCACAAAAGGTGACAATCGATTTTAAAAAGCCAGCTGTCAACTGCATTTCAAAAATATTTCCAAACCCAAAAATCCAAGGATTATACTTTCACAGTTCTCCGAGCATTTGGAGAACGGTTCAAGGAATAGGGTTAGTTCAACTGTATCGAGAAGATGAAAATGTCAGGAAGTGGATCAAAAGAGCAGCTACACTACATCTTGTTCCAGAAGACAGAGTTTCCGATGTTTTCAGTAATACATTGGAAAGCACCGGTCGTCCAACAGGCTCCAGACTTCCGTGACTACATGGTTAAGACATGGCTGGACGAGAATGAGGCACATTATCCTCCGTAAGTAATATTTTCTAGCTTTTCTAAAGCATTATTCCATATTAACTGTAACCATTATTTCTCAGATGTAAAAGACACCTATCTGCATCCTGGATTAGAACCCTGTAATAGGATTATTTTTGCATGTTTGATGCTTCTAGATCAATCTGAACCAAACTGAATGAGTATGTTCGTTTTGGTTTTTAAAAGGCAACTGGTTTTCCAGAATAGTTCCTTTGTATGTGTACAAGTCATTAACTGCTGTCAATGTACGAGGAGCATTCAGCAAGTAATGCCTCCAAATCCACTACTTGGCCAATAGTACTGCAAACATTCTGAACTGTTTATCATTAATGAACTGATATTTAAACTATAGAATGTCCCTTGTTTCACCTTCCTATCTCTTCTCATTCCAGAATAACGAAGCAATCCATGGCATTCAGTGGTGACGTCCGGTTGAAACAGCGGGCTGTCATTGAATTTCTGACTGCGGAAGGTTGTGCGCCCAGCAACATTCATTGCAGTATGACTGCAGTTTACGGAGATGCCTGTGTTGACGTCAGCACTGTACGGAGGTGGGCAAGGACTGTGAAAGACCAAAATCCAGCCGCATCAAATCTCCATGATCAGCACCGAAGTGGACGGCCCGCAACGGCCTCTGATGACGATCATTAACATCAGGTGGACAAGTTGATTCGGGGCAATCGCAGGATCAAGCAACACGAGATCGCAACAACGCTCGCCATTTCCATTGGTTGAGTGAAGCACATCATTAAGAACCTTCTGCGTTACAAGATGTGCGCTCATTGGGTACCACGACAACTGACGCCTGACATGAAAGAGTCGAGGAAGAGAATCTCTCAGCAGTTGCTCCTGCGATATGAACAGGAAGGTGACGACTTTCTTCGCAGAATTGTTACTGGCGACGAGTCATGGACACACCATTACGACCCAGAAACGAAGCGTCAGTCGATGAAGTACCGCCACAAGTCCTCTCCTCCGCCAAAAAATTCAAAGTTGTCCCATCTGCTGGCAAAGTGTTGTTGACCCTCTTTTGTGATTGCGATGGGGTCGTGCATACTGAATTTCTGCGAAACATCCAGACAATAAGCTCAGATCGCTACGTTGATACCCTAAAGCGACTACGGGCCAGATTTCAACGCACTCGCAAAGATGAACAGGCAATTCTACACCATGAGAATGCTCGTCTGCACACAAGCCATAAAACTCGGAAAGCACTGCAGCGCCTGAGGTTCATGGACATTCTGCTTCATCCTGCCTATAGTCCGGATCTTGCACCCCGCGACTTTTGGGTCTTCCACAAACTTAAGGATCACCTTAAGGGCCAACGCTACAGTTGTGATGCGGAGGTGGAAGCAGCAGTTCGGCAATGGTGTCGCCAGCAACCACCACTATTCTTCGCCGACGGCATGAAAAACCTTGTTTCGCGTTGGCGCAAGTGTGTTGCCCGTAATAGAGACTATGTCGAAAAATGATGCCACCAGTTGTAGCTTACATTGCAAGCTTTCCACTGATACCTGTATCGGTGCTATCTGTCAAACACAAATAAGGGTATCACCTTGGAGGCATTACTTTCTTAATCACCCTCGTATATTTGTTTCGGTTCACTATTTCGCAGAATCCTGTTAATGGTATTTTATTTATTTCTTGCAGAAAATTGTGAAATCAATACGATAACAATGGAAACAGGACGACAAATCGGGCTAAAGCACGGCACTCCAAAATTAACAAGAAAGCAGGAAATCCACACCTGAACCTATACAGATTTATAGATCTTTTGAAATAGGAACAAGCAGATAATGACATGATAATATATCAAACCCAGATGGGTCACGTCTCTAAATCAAAGAAAGCGAAGTATTATGGAACTCAAAAGAAGGCTTGAATCACAAGAAATAGACATGATACAGTACGCTGATGCAGTGTCTCATTGCATTTCATTTACGCGTGACCAGTGATTCTTGGTGCTTTGTTTAACTTCATTTTATGTTTTCTGAAACAAATTTTGTAAGTTCATGTAACATTATCACAGCTCGATGTCAAGGATATACGATATAGTCATATACTGTAATTGTGCTTACATTGTTTTGATATGTACTTTTTAAATATATTTTTAATCCAGAAACTACAAATTTTTGTGGCATTTCTTGTCAGTACTACCAATATAATTTCGCATTAGGCAAATCTTGAAAGGCGAATCTTGAATTCAAGATTCCGACTACATTTTCTCTTGAGTTTACATATGTAAATTCCATTGCCAGAGGTTATTAGGCGAATCTTGAATAGGCGAAAGTTGATGTCACCTTTGATACAGAGCAATACCAAAGAAAAAATAAGAAGTGATTGCTAGAAGTTCCCACGTATCCTTCGATAGTATCGACAGTTGCGGCCAGACCTGGTGCCTTCAGTTTCTAACAACAAAGAAGAAGAGGAAGAACTTGTAAGTACCTTGGAAGAACTCTTTTACCTCGTACAGACGAAAATGGATATAAAATCAAGAGAACGTAAGTCTAGAAGTCAAAGATGAGATACAGAGTAATCTATTTCTAAAGAATAAAAAAATATTATAAACCAATACAGAACGTAAAAAAATATTAAATTTACTAAACATTTTTTTATGAAACATAACGAGCTTTATAGTCGAAAACTTCATTGATAGCTAATGAAAATTTTCATATCCCGCCAATGGCATTTCTCGGCGGTATCACGTAATCTTAGACTTGTGCTGCCAACTGACGAGTAGGCCGGAGAACGGGAATTTTTGTATACTGTGCACAGTGAGCAAGATTCACTTATTATTATTATTTTCTTTGGTAATATTGAGTTTGGACCACTCTACAACAGGGTTTTTGGATAGTTAAAAAAAATGCAAACGTTTTAAAATGTAAAGATTTTAGATTTTAGATATCTTGTAGGCATTGTGTGTTGATATTGAAGGTAGTTAAAGATAAATATTTTATTATTTGTTTATTCCATTTACAAAATACTAAAATAATTTCCATGGAGTTTATGTTCATGGAGTTGACGATTTTAAAAAAAATCGTTGCCATGTTCCTTACAATGAGAATGGAATTCTACAATGAAGCATGCATGAAGTGTTCAGTGTTTTGCTTCTCCTCATGATTATAAGAAATATAAATTAAAATAAAATACTATGATTACGAGTTGCATGGAGTTAATGTTGAATAAGTGAGACACTTCTGATTTCAACTCCTCTATTCCACAATAAGTCGACTGTAGAAGCATCTCTCTTCTAGTTTCACTGAACCAGCAGCAACCATACTGATGGTTCAGAAAAGGATTATGTTTTTATCCCGACATGATTAGAATGTAAGAGTGGGTGCGCATGCAAATTTTGGACACTCGAGCGCAATTACTTTGGGAGATATCAGTGATATAAAACTCAAATTCTGTCTGTGGAAAGCAATCAAAAACTGCAGAAATACCCTGATGTTTTTAAATTGCTGAAAGAAATGGAAGGAAGACACACAGTAATGGGTACTGTGTGGAAGGCTCTACCTCTTGGAGGGTATGTTCTTCATGGCGGCCATCTTGAAGTCCGCCATATTGAATCTCCCTTGATTTTCTTAAATGGGAAAGAGGTCGTGTACTATGTCATTCTGGGCTAGAATTTCACGAGAAATACATTTCTAAAATCAGTTTTGCCGTAAATATATTGACTTGACCTTGTAGTAACACAAAATAGTAATCCTCTTATGAAATAGAGGCGGGAAAGTTGATCTAGGCTTAAATCGCACCCCGGCTTTCCGAAGCCCTGGCGCCTCAGTCACAGGAGCAGCTGCAAGTAAACGCTTTAGAAGGTGCATTTGAAGCACACTCCCTGTTGGTTGTTAAACACAAGACGTTAAGATAAGGTTATTTACTGATCCTCACAATCACCTCTCGCAGCGTCCATAAAAGTAACGCATTACGTTTTAAATTTCTGAAAAACGGAATTTATCCACGTTTCAGAAAAATAAATCTTAGGAAGTTTCAGTTCCTCCAAAAAGGAATTTATCCACTTACGATTGAATAAAGGTATATGATACTGGGTAAGGGTGAAAACACTTGTCATAACATAACATTGTTTTTGTTTGTTGTGAAAGTATTTCAAATTCAAGCACTCGTCAAAATGAAATATATACTGTATAGGCTTTCTCGCAGAATACGTTAAGTGTTACATGAACCCATATCACAGAAAAATAGAACGATTTTGGTTATATCCAGGAGCGTATCCTGTGGGTTATCTAGGCTACCTCCGGAGTCTAAGCTTGTGAACAAATATTTTGATGTGCACAAATAATACTAATTTACACGAAAGGGAGGCCAGAACACCTATAATTAATACTATGTGTGACCTCCGTACCCCATTTCTACTTATTACTTTGGCTAGTGGTAGCCCAAGCTGTGAATCCAGAATACGCCACTGGTTATATCAATTGCTCCTAAAGTTTACTTGTTCCTTCTTAAAACCGTTCACGTTCCATGTTTTTTCGAAAGGAACTAGTTCCAACGAACAGTTCCTCAAAAAGGGATTCGTTCACGGGAACGGGTTCTTAATTAACTCTTTCGTCTACAAGTCTGGAGAAGCCATAGTAGAAATGAAGAGTAGGTGGATTGGTTACATCCTAAGGAGGAACTGTTTACATAGAAGAGTTATGGAGAAGATGAAGGAAGGAGAGGAAGAGGAAGAAGCAGTTTTGGAATATTGACGGGTGTGAGGATAGGAATTATTTACCAGCATAATAAGAGGGAAGCTCATGGCAAGGAAATTGAGGACTGAGGCTGTCCAGTTGAATCTACTTTAGTACAGATCGAAAGAAAAAGGAAACTATTATTTATTTATTTTAAGTTAACCTTGAAGAGACGACCCATTTATTCCACAGAACAATAACAATTGTAGGATCGACGTTCTCGCATACAACTTCGATACTAACGAAACTTGTATCTAGACCTGTCGCCTGCAATATTGGTATATTGACCCTGCATCACTGTAGAATCTATCAAGATAATGGACATCTACGAATTGAAAACAATCTTATATTTTCGTTTTGCAAAATAATCAACTTTTCGACAGGAAGTGGAAATGTAAGGTATTATATAACGAAAATTGCAATTGACGGAACCATAACGACCAAGATGTTTTGAGAAAAACACATAAAAGACGAAATAGTTTTGGAACCAATATTTGCCGCTTGGTATTTTTTAATACACACGGTGTACGTACGGCATTTTCACACTAGTTGCATTTTTGAAGCAATGATGAAATATTTCGCTACAAATGATCTCTCTTATATTATACATACGTATTAATAACAGGTAACTGCACGTGTTAAATGCTATGTTGTTTTGCGAAACCAAAAATGTACTTAGTTGCAACATACTTTGAATTAATGTGATGTAGGAAATATTTTCCTGATGTAAAAGGTTATCAAATTCGACTTCTTCAAGCAAAGAGCTTTGCTTATCCTAGACAATAATGCAATAATGCGTGGGGTGGCAGCATAGGTTCTTTTTCACACTAAATTCTAAGTTTCTTTTCTGATTATATTGGGCGCATTCAACGAACTAAGGCAGCACTAAGCGCTGAGAGAGAATTTTTTAATCGTATTGGTTGCTACCTATAGGCAAACGAATAAGATTCAAGTGCTCTCTCAGCGCTTAATGCTACCTTAGTCCGTTGAATGTCCCCATTCTCACTCTGGCCTTATTGGGAATAGGCCTCCAGCTTCGCACCCAGATTCGCTCTACCATTCTGACTGCACACTAAATCAAAAGAGCGGAATTTCCACTCTTTTTAGAGAGGAAAGAGTACCACTCTTTAGTAGAGCGGAATTTTCAATCGAAAAGAGTGGTTTCGAACCAAAACGCTCTCGCTTTGGATGAAGAATGTGCTCTTTCTAGATGGAATGACGATACATTTGAATGTAATTTACTCTTCAAACTTGAAAGAGCGATTTCTCATCTTTTTACAGTGATTTAGAATGGATCATGGCTGCTAGTCACCTTTGTCTTTCGCCATATTGTTACTACGAAGGTCATCGAAAGTCTAAGCTAAAAGACAGTGAAATTTATAGCGTTGCGTTTAGTTAGAAATGACAACAGAAGACTTGAAAACTTTTCTCTCTGAGAAAAATATTCCAGAAGACGTCAGGAGTAAGATATATACAAGAAATCGTTGAATGTTGTTCTCAAGTACCTGACGAGGCGAAAGAAACCATTTCGAAGACGTATTACCGTTGTTGAACAGCTAGTTAAGGGGTTAAGGCTTTGGATAGCTGCCTGGAAGGTACGAGGTTCAAATCTCCTCGAGTTTAAATTTTTAAACATTTTCCATTCAAAAGAACATTACTTTTCTTTCTTACTACTTATGAATAAATACTTCCTCTTGCATTTTCAACATTTTATTGGGCTATTTTTGTGTTCAAAATATGAAGATTTTATTTAAATAAATGGAAATTCACATGAACAATATGTGTATGTTCCCATCGAAATGGATTACCCATAGATCCCATCTTTTTTGAGCGGAAATTTCTCGTCCTTTCGTGAATCCCTCTTTCCGCTCAAATCGAGCAGAATTTCGCTCTTTTGATTTAGTGTGTGAAATTTGTAGTTTTATTCAATTCTGCCAGGCAAATGACGGAGTGGTGACTTAAAGAGATGTGCAGTGGCTTTATAAGCAGTAGTCGTATGGAGCAAAAAGCTGACCAACTGGAAGAAGAGTGGCGGTACTAATTAAGACACAAAATAGTTCATCGATCACCATTTCGAAATGCTGGTTTTATGAATAGGAACACTGATTAATTAAAATGGAATTTGTTCTATAATTTCCAATTTATATTAAAAATTACTATAATTTTACCCATAACTATATTCTTGATGTATAATTCATATGCAGATCGGCCATAGATCTTGGATTCCGCACCAAAAGCCCTGGATACACGCTCCGAAACTTATTGCCAGTCATGCCCCTGAACTATCGGTTGTTGTAGATGTGGAAGTAATTCAACCTCGACCCAGTTACTTTTGTTCGTCCGTTACCTTAATGTGACCCCATTTACGGCTCTGATTATCTAGGACAAAAGTCATCAAAGATCATCGGAAACAAATGAATAAATAAGCCTTTTCTCAAGAAATAAACTTTTGTTGCATTCCCTTGCGTCATAGTGGTAAAAAAAAATGTTCAATATGGGTGCTAATAAAATGATAGACGTTTGTCTATTTCCATATGTTGACGATTTTTCCTAACAGTTAATGCGAGAACAAGTAAAGAGGGCAATCTTCCATTTTCTTTGGAAGATGATGTGAAATTTTCTCATAATCGATCCACGACATAAAATCCTCTTTTGAACTTTGTTTTCGCTATATGTTCTATAACGGAAAGCTACCATTTAAATGAATAATACAATTGAAAATAGTTCTTAATTTCTATGTAGAATGGACGGATTGCAGTTTGTGGAATCATGATTATACGCACTAGAGCCCTACACAATGTCCTTTCTTGATAAACCCCGATTTACACATAAGAAGCTTCTTATCAAGATCAAGGGTTTCGGCCATGAATCCATAAAAAAAAAAAGCGCGTCAGAGTTCAAAGGTTCATCAAACACGCGTTGCTGATAATGCAATACATGCACAGACAGCTTAACTTCGAGCTATGTTAACAGTGTTGTAATAATTGACATAACAATCTTTTGTGAAGACTTGTCAGATTTTCACAGTGTTTCTTGTTAGATTACCACAGTGCCTTTTGTTTCTGTCCAAACTTTTGTTTGAAATAGGAAGCGTAAAAACAAAACAAACATGTACGTGCCAGAGACTGTAGTGGGCCTATTTATGGCTTTTCTTATTGTGCCGCAAGATGAAGTGTCCAAACCAGATTCCGACTCCGTATCAACTAGGAGCAACCGACATGTCAATTTCAATACCATCAATGATGAGTTCTGGAGCTCAGAAGATTGGTAAGGTGCTTTATTGTTTACTTTCTTCACTTACCACGCTTATCTTGTTTAATTTGTTCTTTATCATGGAAGTAAGGAGACTTATCTTTGTTTATTGATCGAAGCTTATTAAAGCCTCATTGATCAAAACATATGTTATATATTAGTACTTGTTTGCTATTAATATCTGAAAAACGATGTACTCGGTACTATAGAGCGAAACATGGTTGAATTTTTATTTAACTATAAGTCATGGAATATGCTCAGTGCAATAAAAGTATTTATTAGATAAGTCATTATTATTATTATTATAGCAATATTCTTGATCTTGTCGTATGTCAAATTCGTCATTCGGTCCCTCGTCCTTAGTATTCACACTTTCAAACTTCCAGAATGTTCCACGACATATTTCCAGTTAATCTTAACACTTCGATTTTTCAGTAATGACAATAAACCACATAATTATGCTTTGTGTTGTTCTTTATAATTTCAAATAAAAACGTAAATATTTTGTATAAATCAGTCAAAAAACTTAGTGAATTATCCAGAAATTATTCACTAAAATTTATATGCGTCTTTACATAACGACGCCATTTTGTCAATCAAAACTCGCAAGTCAAAACCGTTTAGTTGCAAACAGGGGCGTTCGGAAGGCCCATAAAGTTGGGGGGGGGGGTAAAAGTGTCGTAGGTTAATGTGCCGAATGGATAAGTATTATGTGCCGAATAACGAGATGCAGTATAAGATAGTTTGATCTAGTAATAGGAAGAACCTGGGTTCGAACCCCAGTTCAACCTGTCTGAAGTATTTTCCGCTTGCTTGCGGTTACATCAATAGTCTTGTACCTTATTCCTTCAATAATACACCATTTTAAATTACAGAATGTTTTCAAATTATTATTATTATGATTATATAAAAATAGTTAAAGAAATAAATTCCAAAATTGATAACATAATACTTCAAAACGATATCAATACAGTTACTTTTTGGTGTGATGAAAACAAAATGAAAATTAATACAAAAAAAACTTTCTTTGTAAGCTACACTAATAAAACCCAATACTATGCCAGTGCATACAGAATAGATGGAACAAAGATTGTTAAAGCAACTGAAATTAAAGATCTCGGTATAACTTTTGAGGAAAAAATTATATTTAATAGACAAGTAGCAAAAATACCTCTGAAGCTAGGAAACTAATAGGTTTCATATTCTATCAACGGAGGGAATTTATCAATCCTGGTAGTTTTATAACGTTATATAAATCATTGGTTAGGCCTAAGGTTGAATATATGTCTTCAATATTTAATGACCTGTCCAAAACTTGCAATTTAATTGAAGCTACCCAAACATGTTTTATCAGATTACTTTGCTTTAAATTTCACCTACCGTATTTCAAATACGACTACGACTACTGGTGTGGTTTTTCAATATTGAAAAATTACACGAAAGAAGGAATAATATAGACAAAGATTTTTTTAGGTAAAATTTTGGAGAATAATTTACAATCCACACAAATATACTTGAGAGAATAGTGTGGACTGTACGAAAAAATCATGTATAAAAACGACAGGCAAAAACAATTTCCTGTTACGTAGAAAAATCAAACATTATGAGGACAGAGCTTAAATCATGAAAAGGATGTTAGTTACTCTACTCTGTACAATGCAGTTAATTTGTAAACATTTTTATACATGTATTTTAAAGGTTGTATTACTGTAAGACAAATATCTAACACTTTTCATGACACAATGCTATATTAGGCTTTGTACGGCTGCTCATAGCATGTTTTAAAATAAACTATTATTATTATATAGATTTATACACATATGACCACACACTTTTCATAACACAAATGTAATATTTTTTTTTCACTTTGAATACTACATTACACGATAATTCTTAACACAATAAATAATCGATTGATATTTTTTTTAAAAATGCTGCTAAAAAAGAAAATATTACATTAAGAATGAAAAAGAAGTACATTAATACACAGACACTTTACAAAAATCGGAGCCTTTACATAAAAAAATCCACATTTGAAGAAGGTCTTAATGGATAAAGTCCTTAGGAGAAAGTATTGCAAATTTGAACTTTGTAACAAACTAAGCTGTTACATCATTATTTTTGCGATTTGTAATTAATTTCTAGGTGGCGTTACTAATGTGAAAATATGAATGTATTTACATCAAGATTCAATGAAAATGCAAGAATGACAACTCTATGTTCAATTTACGTATAAACTTTTGATTGTAAAATATCATCTTCTTGCAGAGTATTCATTTATTGCCAACAAATGAAACTTTTACAAAAATGAAGATTCTATGTCTTTTCTATTTGAATGCCTAGGCAAAATAAAAATGTTACTTAGTTTTCTCTCTATTAAAGTTACAATAAAAATACGACAATAACAAAGTATCTTTTATGTGTAAAATTGTGTTTACTTTAACTCGTATATTCCATAACCTGACAATAACATATTTCTGATCACAACAATGAATTTCGCATTATATTTTTGGACCGAATCTTGACCCAAACAAACTTTTAAGTACCGTACGAAATTTAATATCGTACACTTTATGGTTTGTGTTGCTCACAACAAATTCATGTATATCTACAAAAATATTATGCTGAAACTATCTGGACACGGTGTTGTTTAAGAAGTGCTCATCTGTGAACAATCTGACTTATATCAAGAATATCAACAATATCCTTCTCGGTACACAATATATCGAAAGGAAATTAGTCTATTGCCCGTCATTGTCGTACGTATGTAATTTTTAACTTGCTTTAATTTACTGAACGCTCTTTCATTAGATGCAACTGACACTGGGGATGTAAGAGCAAGGAGACAAATACTGTTTGTCAGTGGTAGTACATATTTCATAGTTTGAGCTTTACTCATTACACCTGATAATGATACTTCACTCACGCACTGATCACTGAGTGTTTCCAACTACGATACCACTGCAAAATATCAAAATTTAAAGCTGTTGGGTATAAAGAAACTGCTCCTTCAACACGGCTAATATTAATTTTTCCTCTCTACATAGGTGTACTGAAAGTTGAGAAAAGAGGTTTGACTCTTTCTATGCACTTCTTCAGATTTTCCTTGGATAAGATAAGTAGCGTATCTAACACTGCTATAAACTCCTTTGAATAGAAAGACTCCAGCGTATGATGAACTTGAGACTCAGCATTGTCATCCAGACGTTTAGGCGCAACACGATGATGATGATGACGATTGAAGTCAATTTCAGCATCAACACCCAAAGAGTCTGCATACGAAATTGCACTCAAAATCAGATTCGTCATTCCTTCACTATCATTCCTGATATCTTCCAATGATTTTATGGCGCTCTCAATGAGAGTGAATGCCTCAAGAATATTGAGTTTCTCTTCTTCAAGTTTCTGTGTTAAAATCTTAACCTTATACTTAATCTTCATAAACATTATTGAAACAATGTAGTCAAAAGACTGCAATTTCTTGCTCAGACCAAGCGCTGCGGCTTTTGTGTTACTATCAAGTTGACAAAATGTAGTCGTTTTATTTAGAACCTTAACGACTTCATGAAGTGATGCCCAGAGAGCTTTGATTGATTCGGCTTCCCCTGTCCAGCGGGTCTTTGAAAGGTTACGCAAATGAAGTGCTGCTTCAGATTTGGATAGTTCACTGTTTAAGAAATTTAAACGTTTTGTACTTGATGTAAACAATACATACAAATTTTCAACGAGACTGAAGAAATCACCAATAATAATAGCACTTGCATCACAAGTATGTTCCAGAAACGTGTTAAGTCTGTGTGTCTAACACGGCATGTAAAGGATTTCACGACCTACAATTTCAGATTGTGCTCCTTTGTTTTCTCCTGACATAATCATAAGACTGATGTTACGTGGTTCAAATCTAATTCATTACTTACAATAGAGCCGTACAAACCCAGGCCCGTGCAGACCACTACCCCGTTTAGTTCTTTCTTTCTTTTTTTTCTTTTCTGCTCAGCTTCCCTGGTTTTTAGGCCAATTACCTAACAGAAAACATCGGCCGGGTATCATCATAGCAAATATTTCCCCTTTAAATTAATAGTAGCAAGTTTATTTTAATAGTAGTGGTCTGCACGGGACGGTCAGACTGTTGCGGGCCTGAGTTTCCAGAACCGCAACTTACAAGAGCATCAGATTTTTTGGCAATTCCCTCACCAGTTTTGTCAGAAAGTTCAACGACTTCAAGAAATCGATCCTTAGCTTCACCTTCCTCATCAACACAACGAACAACAACAGAAAGGCGGGCTTTGTTAGAAGTATCAGGCGTTGAATCCAACATAACTGAAAAAATAATCATGCCTTTTTCAGTTCATCAATATATATATATTTTTCCTTGTCTCTGTTGCAAGCAACTCAATGAATTCATTCTGGGATTTCGCTCCTAAGTAAGATACATGATATGGTCGCAAATTCCGGTCATCAAGTCACTTTTTCATTACATTACAATGCCTAGACATAAGCTGAACGAGCTGTTGAAAGTTTCCATTCCAGCTTTCGTCTGCGCCACGAAATGTCAAACCCTGTTTTCCTAAAATACGAGTGACGTCTATTAAAATTCTTAAAGCTATTGTAAACTTTCTGCTTTTCTTGTCTAATCATCTTTTGTCGTTTTGTTTTACTCAATAGAATGTCAACATGAGTTGTCTTTGAAACAGAATTGCAATAACCCTGAAGTGCTGCTTTATGAGCTTTCGAAGCAAAGTGTCATGCCGTCTTTAGAATTTCCAATACTGCCGAATTGACCCTACAAATAGAGATTCCGCAGTCTTAATTTTTATTGTTGTGCTAGATATATATTTGGCGAATCAAAACAAATGTTTCTGATTCAGGTTTAACTATCGAATACAGGTTTAGTTAATTTTTTTTTTGATCCTCTGTTTCAATAATACACAAGTGATCTTAAACGGTCCTAATAAATCCGACAAACATGTGGATTTACCGAACTGTTTCACAGTGTATATTAACGAAATGAAACGGTTCATAAAATATAATGTATTTGCCGAATTGGCAATCAATTTGACGAATAACAACACTTCTATACGGTTGTACTGAAACGATAACTTAAAATTAATCTTGATTATTACCAACATCATTCTGATCAAACGTGATGTTTGTTTGCATTCCATTTTTCAAAGTTTCAATGTGAAATCCTTCAAAAATCCGAATCTGCCGAATGGCTTTTGACTGTGCGTGTGGGGTGGTGGTGTTACAGCCCCCCCCACACACTTTAGGTTCACCCCTGGTTGCCAAGACACTTTTTCTTCGTATTATCTAATCGTTATTGTTCGATTTATTTGTTTTCATTATCAGAATAGTATCTTGCTTATCTGCTTATGGCCAGTTCTTCCTTATCTTCTTGCCAGTTCTTGAATCAAAATCTGGCTTATGGCCAGTTCCCTGGGTTACAGTCGCGGATTTCGGATTGGCACTGGAGAAGCATACTAATTGAAGTTCTCCAGGTTGTTCCTCAGTTCATTAGACGAATGCCCGGTGTGACTACTGGTCAAAGATCCTGTCCTCTCACTTCCACTTTCATTTTCACGGAAAAGTGCTTGTAGAGGGAAGTCATCCTTCAGAAGTATGACGGGATACCTGTCTAAGACGTAAATTTAAGTTATATAAAATAATATTTTGTTGTTTTCTCAACCGATAATCCTAGGATTGGGTCATTCCATGTCAATCAACACACTTTTTCTACCTCGCCCTCTCAGACCTCTATGATTTTTTGTTTAGTGCTAGTATCCGTTGAGAATATTAAAATTACCTTTTTTTTTCAGATTTTTTGACTCACTGGTTTTCGTCGTTTGAAAGTTCAAAAATCACAAAAAGTCACATATTTTTTACAAAGCTTTTTATTACTCAGCAATGGTTCGTGCTAGAGAGCTCGGAGTAGGCTCATTTTAAAGCTCTTGTAATAAGATTTCATTTGATATGACGTTTGACAGGGTTGCACAAAATATTGCATCCCGAAAATAATAAAATTTGATTTTCTCACAATTGGACATCTGGAACTTTTTCAAAACAGTCTTAAATGTTGGTCATCCCTCTCTACACCTACCATAAAAAAATTAATTTGGGACGATAATGTGATCGTGAGATATAAAATATTTTCATTATATTTCTGGGGAAGAAAATGCCTTAGCGGTCCACATTAAGATAGAAAAAAACTTTGGTAAAGTTTGTTTTGGGGTAATTTTAGTAATTAATGACTTCGGCCCGTCTCGAACTGTTAATTTTCTAAATCTAGAAACATCTGTGCCCTAGTCGGGATCCGAACCCGGAACCATGGAGTTGCTACCCTGACGTCTCAAACCGAATGGCTACCACGGTTAGCTCCGTATTAAGAACTTTAATTAGTTATGGCCTTTAGCATTAGGCATCTATGGCTCAGTCTGGGATAAGGAGGGGAAAGGATGCAGTAAGAAATTTGGTCGGAGTTTAAGTTTAAGCTACCAACCCGATATTTAGCTGGTGTGACTGAGGAAAACTCTAGGTCCATATTAAGCATATTACACGCTTTCTTCTCTGTAATAATATCTGGTATAAATCTTGTAACTGATTTTCAACTCACTTCAAATCATCCGATTTCTTCGAAATTTTGTAAACTTGCTTGCTTTCAGTGACAATACAATGTTCAATCATCAAATATACCACAGAATAATCCAGTTAACTGTAATTAATTAATTAAAATAATTCGAATTTATCCTTAAATGCAGGCAATGCCGCAACTATTTTGTGAAATTCGGGTTGCCTATCTTGCAGGAAGTTTATATATTCATCTATTACAGCGTTTCTCAACCTTTTTCATCCTGCGACCCCCTTTCACCATGCTTTCTAGCCGACGAGCCGCTTTCACTATGCTTTCTAGCCGGGGACCCACAATTATTTTATTTTGTGTATTATTTGCTTTTCATTTCGAAACATAACAGTTTATTTCTTGTATTGATAATAAATATCCTAATTATATTATCCAAAACTATTCAGCAAACTACATTATCTTTAGTAATTATTAAAAACAGCAGACAAAACCCTTGCACACATCCCGCTGCCTCCTTAGGGATCACGACCCCAGGTTGAGAAACTCTTATCTATTATACATAAAAAAATAATTAAAAAATGATTTTAAAAAAGCACTGTTTTAAGATGGACTAAAAAGTAAAAAAATAATAATTTGAATTAATCTTATGGATCGGAAAATAAAAGCGTGGGTGCACTTGCTTACGTTATAATAAAATCATAATATCTAAGAGCACCTACGCTTTTATTTTCCGATTCATAAGATCGATTCAATGTATTATTTTTTACTTTTTAGTCCCTCTTGAAAAAGCATGCTTTTTTAAAATCCTTTTTCATTTATTTTTTTATTTTTTTTTATTATGAACTGGTATATAATATGGATGAACACTTGGATCCTGTTCGGGCACGTAATATCGGAACCGGGACCCAGATTCGTATCTTCGAAATAGAAACTGAGGACTCGGATCTGGTTCTTGGAACCGGGTACCTGTATTCTAGATCCTGGTACCGAGTTTCAGAATTCAGATACCGGCATCCAGTTCCAAGTATCATATCCGAATCCTCAGTTTCAAATTCCAGGATACCAATCCTGGTCCCGGTTCCAATAATAAATAATATTCTTAATGTGAGTGAATCTATTGTTTCTCGTCAGTCGCGCCAGGCAAATAGCTGAATGGTACATCAAACTTAAGCTTTAGCCGGCTTCTTACTGCATCCTTTCCCCTCCCTATCCCAGCCTGATCCATAGATGCCTAACGCTAAAGCCATAAATAATTCAAATTCTTAATACGGAGCCAACATTGTTAGCCGTTCGGTCCGAGGCGTCAGACTAGTAAATTAAGGGTTCCGGGTTCAAATCCAGCCTGGTTACGGAAGTTCTGGATTTTAGTAACCTAACAGCTCAAGAAGGGCCGAAGTAATTAATTACTAAAATTACACCAGAAAAACAAACTTTTTTTTTTATCTTAATGTGGACCATTAATGTCTTTTCTTCCCCAGGCATGTAACAAAAATATTTTATATCTCACGATTCCATTATCGTCCCAAATTAAAATTTTTATGGTACGTGTAGGGAGGTATGATCAACATTTAAGAATTTTTTGAAAAAAAAAAAAAATCCAGATGTCTGCTTTTGAGAAAATCATTTTTTTTAAATTTCCGGGATAGAAAATTTTGTGCAACCCTGTTGAGTATGATATAAAATGAGAGCTTAACTTTGAAATGAGCCTTCTCCGAGCTCTTTAGCACGAACCATTGCTGAGTAATAAGTAATTTTGTTGACTAAAAGCAAGGAACATTTGACTTTTTGAACTTTCCTAGAACATAAACCTGTGCGTCAAAAAAATCTGAGACTTAAATAAATAATGTTTAATATTCTCAACGGACACTAGCAATACATCATAGAAATCTGAGAGGGTGAGGCAGAATTTTGTTAAAAAGTGTGTTGATTTCACATGGAAAGACCCGATTGCTAAACCTAGTTAGGCTTAACGTGGTGTAGTGGAGAAGTTTGCAGATTTGGAATCACTACTAGGAACACATACTTTGTTCAAATCGAACCCTACTCACATAAGACATACGTATGAGGAGGAGCAAGAAACCATTTTTTTTTAAAATGGAATTGTACAGTCACGGAAAAACGCGGATTTAAAGGCCCTGACAGATATCTGCCCCATCCTTTCTATTGAAAATATTCTCGCTTAGAGTCGTCATCATGCTGACTTCTGAGGGGATTAAAACATAAGTACCATTCGACATACCAACGTAAATTAAATAATATGAAGTGGTTGGTCAGAAGAACATTTTAAGATTTTTTTTCCAACTATAATCGTTTAAAGAGATGAACACAAAGCACTTCTGGTGAGAGATTGGGTTGGAGTTCGTTGTTTGAAAACTAAAATGGTTTATTTATGTTGATTCGTACGCACATTCATGTGCCAAAAATCATTGGATACGTACCTCATCATGTAAGAGATCGTCTAGCCGGGCTACTGGATGTGACATCAATTCTACAAGTGGACGTAAGACTTATGGAAACATGTTGAACCATGCCTTTTCAAAGCTGCCCACAGCTTCCTGATATTTGTAAAGACAGGTACCTATTCCTCCCATAAGTGCTCTATTGCTCTATGTCACCATATCATCCGTCAGAACTATACAGAATCTTTTCGAAACAACTTTGGTCCATATATGAGCCCAATAACGTGGTGTTTTATTCTGCTGGAACATTCTATCGCTGTGGGGGGACATAGAATCAATAGAGGGCCACCAAGTACCCAAATAGGACCCAAACGTCCAGCAACTTTGTACGAGGTTTAGTATTGCAATTCTGCAAACTTGCTAGTTGACAGAGGACAAAGTTGCTACAAACCTTTCACGCCAAGCTTGCTACAAACATAACTTGTTGAATATCAAGCCTGTGGCGGAAAAATTCAACTGTCTGGATTGGAGGTCGAAGCTTGAATCTTCAGTTTTGTTTGCTGTCCGTCACTCTAACCAATACTCCATCACGCCACTCCTGACTCTCTTCTATTGTACTAATCCTTTCATGTTACGAAGACAGTTTGTAAAGTAAATGCACGGATATAAACTGGAATTCGAAATAGGGAATGTTTATTGATCCTGTTTTAATGCTGTGAAGCCTGTTTCATTGATTTTTCATAAGCAAGCCTCCTCAGGAAAACAATAATCATGTTCAGGTTGGCGCCATATTGCGTTTTTGGTCTTTGTATTGCGTATAATGAAAGAATAGAATAATTATTTAACTTGAATTGTTAAACTCATTTTCAGGAAATGCGTACAATTTTGAAAATTGTGTACAATGTTCAAAAATACAAAAGGAAGGAAAAGGGAGCAAATATGTATAAGTACGAAACCAAAGAAGTTGTTGAAAAAAAAAGCAAACATTTTTTGTGGAACCCCGGCGTTCCAATTAGTAATCCAACAGGAAAAATCAGCAAACATAAAAGGTAGTAAAATGTAATTTTCAGAAGAAGAACCGTGGAGTAATTGTTACAGTGACGAACAACAAACAAATCTGAAGAATCTGGCTTCGAACCCCACTGCAGACAATAGAAATCCTTTTCCACCAGAGGCTCGATGTCTATTTACCATCGTTTTTAAAAATCAAGGTTTGTAGCAAGTTTTGACCTGAAAGGTTTGTAACAAGTTTGACGTACAAAGTTTGTAGCAAATTTCTTACTTGTCAACTAGCAAGTTTGCTTTAAGATTGTAGCAAGTTCCAGCCTTGCAATGCCAAACTAGCTGCAAGTTTACTATGCTACTTGTGTAAATGGCTACCAACTACAACGGAGCTGAATCCAGGGCACTTTTGCTGACACGGGCTGGCCCGAACATACGTGACCCGATCCGAAACTTGACCCAAATGAGCTGATAATTCAATTGACTAGGTCTGGGAAGTATAATCACTGTGGTATAATGAACTGGTCATTTTCGGTGTTGTATATTTCGTGCTCAGGGGTAAAACCTCTCCTAGCATCACAGGATATCGGGCCAATAATTGCCCAATACTGGGTAACCTTGATCGATATTGAGCGATGTTCTCAGTATTTTATATGTTTATATCTGTAAGAAAAACCTTACGGGTTAATTTTTAAAAAATTCAGGAGTAATTCGATATTAATTTTGTATCTTCTCAAGGAGCTTAGGTAAAACGCCAATTTTTATGGCTTAAATTATACAACTTTCATAAGATTATACTTCCGGAACCACTTATTTTTATTCATGGGGTAAAAGAAAATATTTAGTTTTATTTAAAAAATCTTGGTATTAATAAAAAAAAGTATGATTTATTTTAACTAAATACATAGTAATTTTTAGTTTCGTAAGAAGGCCAGGATAATCCGAAAACCCATTTTAATAACCCTTTTCTATGTACTGGTATCATCTGATCAATGGTACAGAGCCTGTCCCGATTTGCTTGAACCCTGTATAGGCTACCAAAATGATAAGACACATTTTCACAACTAGGATCGCCTGATAAAAGATCTGCCCCAACATGAAGAAAGTTTGAGAAACATGCGAGTACCGCCAGCTTTATCAACCAAACGTTCTTTGCTAACCGCTTTCTTTTATCTTGCCTGAGAAGAAGTGGTTGAAATATTAACCTCGGTTGTGACCTTTTTTCTTATCTTTGATTTTACTGTTGTCTACAATAACAGAATCATCTGGTCGACTAGTTAATTACTTCATCTATATTTATAGATTCTGTTTTTGAAGACAAGCACTGGCTATTGTCAATATTAACTAACTGTAAATGGCCTGTCAACTTCACTTGACGTAACGAAAAAAAACTGCATTTGCCTCCCTGACAATTCCAATTTCGTCCAATACTCCTTGCTTAGAAATATGTAATGTATTTCTTATCATCTGTCGCAGTGGCGGATCCAGGATTTTGGTGAGGAGGGAGGCGCAGGTGGAATAAACCGGAGACATTCTCGATTATTACCTCTAAGTTATTTTTTCAAGTATAAATTTACCATGTATCCCCTCCTATTGCTGGAATATGACACCAGTGTTCCCCAAAATTATATTTATATCTATATAAAATCGATTTTCCACATTAAGTTACAAACATTTTATTTTCGTTGAGAAAGGTGCAAAGAGTGTGTATTAGCCCAATAATAAAATCTGGAAACAAGATAAATAAACAGTTCCTTAATTAGCCGACTATTGGTGCCCTCACCCTACATAGAAAGGTTTGGTAGAAAGGTTACAACTGCAGTAACTGGTAATCGATCCCGGTCCTCCCAGTTACCGCCAGTTCAGCTAGCCTATTTCTCAATTAAAAATCTCATACAAAGTGGATAGTAGAGGGTGGCCTACTTTATGGGTGCCCTTTGTAATACCGCCTCTATTGTTCGCAAAACGACCATGTTCACCTGTCATGTAGGATTATGGTACACAATGGAGAGATTAATGATGTGAGGATGATAAATGATCCTGCGTGACGTTTTAATCGGCTTATCTCGTCACTTTTGACAGGTGCTGTCAGTTTGACATGAACAAAGCGGTGCCGCTACAATGGTGGGTGACGATATAGAAGACTTTACAATGTTTTGTTGAACAAAGGAATTTTGCCATCTTTCTTCTACTTGGTTTAATGCCTTCTATTCATTGGGAAATGCTATATGGTCGTACGTGACGTTTTAATCGGCTTAGCATATCACTTTTGACAACAGGTGTTAGTTTGACATGGTAAAGGGCGATACCGCTGGAGTGGTGGGGATTTGTGGTGGTATGTGTAGCTGCGTTTGCGCATGTGCGGGGTTGTGGTTAAAGTGTGTTGGTGATCAGGTGTCATTATCAGTTGCTATGACCACCTCAAGCATGGACAAGGCTATTGCGAGTGTTGTCAGTCCAGTCGTACCTGCGGATAAGTCTTCCGCCGCGTGCAAGTGTTCTGCTCGGTGGGTGGATGAACCGTGTATAGTAGCAAGTATTCATCAGTATGAGTTTTCCGATT
>JAGDQP010020236.1:16649-33613 GCA_022664845.1 Lepisma saccharinum | reverse complement strand
GTAGCCTAGTCGGTAGCGCGCTCGACTTCAGTGCGAGCGGTCCCGGGTTCGATTCCCGGTGGGGGCTCAAAAATTTCGGTGTTGACCCAGCATCGTGAGGACAATTGGGGAGCTGCTGTGAATAAAAGACAGTGGCGATCACAGTGAGAGCTTCGGCTCTCCTCTCCCAACCCGTCTGGTCAGCGTGGGAGCAGTAGACCAACTCCTCCCTTCGGGGAGAGGCCTCATCCACTAGTGGATTGAATATGGCTGTGATTTATTATATATATATATATATATATATATATATATATGTGTGTGTGTGTGTGTGTGTGTTTTGTGTCGATCATTTTCATCGATTAGTATGAATTGACAACGTAACTAATCCCTTTTTCGAGCTTTGGCTTAACATTCGGGAGGTAGCGAGTTCAATTTCAGCGGCTGACTATCCTGAGGTTTTTTTCTGCGTTTTTCCTCAGGTACACCAGGCAAATGTAGGAATGGCACCTTCATCTTAGGCCTTGGCTGACACATTTCCGCATCCTTTCCGCTCATTCTAAGCCTTAGATGCATAAAGGCCATAATTCAAATTCCATTAAATTCAACCAATCTATTTAAAATAATTTTAAATTTTCTTACTTGGCCTTCTATATATATATATATATATAATCTTTTGCTAGCTTTAACTTCATAATGCATAGACTGCCTTTTTATCTGCTATTAAATTTGAATCATTATAAAAGGAATTATTTACCTCAAGTATGATTTTACAGGAGCAAACAATATATTTTAAAAATAAGTAAGCTCCACATTTCTTAAACCCTCCTGGAGTATACAGCAATACATCACGGTTGATAAAATAGCTTAGCCATTGTATTATATACTCTTGCAAAGTTTTCGGATCCATCCCTGAACTGACCAACTTCATTGAGGCCTTTCGAAACGTCCTTCCAAACAAATACCGCAATAGTATTCCAATTAAAGGTGAAGGCATCCACGTTCACAAATTCTTCCTGGCTGTCATAAGGTGAATTGGTGCGCGGATGATTAAATATTATTCTTAGTTTATTTCGTTTCGGAATTGTCAACGACAAATAATGATATTAAAAAAAAAAAACTTTATCAGTAATCTCTTTTCCAGGTTAACCACACACATACATGTTTGCTGAGGGGTGTTTCTGATAGCTGATAATCTGTCCTTTGCTTTTATGTTGCTACGAATCAAAGCATTGATGGGCTTTTGAACAAAGCTTTTTAAACTTTCACGACCATAAAACATTTCAAGTCCTGTAGAAATTTGCTGCACCGACGTTTTGAACACTCAAAAATATGTCTACTAACTATACTTAGGTGTTGGTACGACATTCCGTAGATGTAAATACAATTAAAATTAAAACTACTTTTAGCTTGGTGTGCGTAGTCAGAGTACCGGCGGCTTCCATAACCCCAGTTCGCTAGTTTTTGTTTTCAAGTAGCTGCTTAATGGTTCTCATCAATATCAAACATACTTCGAATCGATGTGGGGACCGCTCCACAAAGGGCAAGAGCGTTAACGATATGGATACCCGGGATCCCATACACCGCTGAACATATTATAAAGATAAATCCCGACTGGAACAAATGCCATACCGACGGCGTGATCTCCCGTTTTGATTTCCGAACACTCGTGTAAGAAAGCGGCTAATCTTAATTATTAGCAGAAACGAGAAGAATCCTCCACAGTTTTCAGTGAGTTCTGGTATGCAAAAAGTCCCAAGTAGTAGCTCCTCAAAAATTTTAATGTTTTTCTTCCTATCATTCTACTGGCATACGGCCATTTTTCCAACACCAGTTCCATCAGGTTTTCTTTCCACTTTTTCCTATTTTACTTTTAATATTTTATTGAAAGTAAATACAGAATTCCACCAAAAGGTCCACATGCGCACCGAAATGACCCAGGAGTTCATTCAACGAAAATCAGAACCGGGTCAAGCCTATGGCATAAAGGCGGTCTGAGCACGAGACGGTAAACTTAGCCTCGATGTGGTACCGTGGAATGAAATCTATGAAACTCTGGTTGGGTATTGAAACAAACTTTAGAGTAAGCAGATGCATATTTCTCACATTTGTAACCTTGTAATATTAGTACATTCTTTAATATGATTTACTACGATGAATTGCGAATAAATTCTTCATTGGTTACAGCGGTAATTCCAAATGAAAAGTCTGAAAATGAGAATTTCGACAAATAGAGGCTATATGCTCGTATATTTTGTGTAGATCAATTAGATTGGTTGTACAAATCAATACTTTTGACTTAATTAAAGCAATTTCGCTACTTCAGACGTCCGACATCTGGTATGCTTCCATTGCACTTTTATTAGTTTCACTTTCGAAGGTCGCAATTAGTGCGTCAAATTTTCGAAATGTGCATAGTTTCGCAGCTACAGGGTGCCAAAAGCGTTGGAAAATGATTCTTATAGTTTCATATTTCTAACACCACGAACAGTAGAGCTGATGCGGTGTGGTATCCTCAAAGACTTTAAACCTACTGTGTTTGAAAATGTATATTTCAAAATTCAACAATGGGCGCGCAAGGAATTTCCCAAAGGAAGTAGGAGATTCCAGAGTGTTTCTGAAGTAGAGAAGTAGATAGAGGTAGGTCAAAATGAGCATAAGTTAAAAAGACTTCCCGTGTAAGGACGGCATACGTAATCCGCAGCATCCAATCGGACAATGATATTCGATTTCTTTGATAAGAAATAAATAAAATATTCGATGAAATTATGTAATTCTTACTCTTGCTTGATCGTATGCAACGAGTTTTTTTTTTTTTTTTTTTTTTTAAGAAAATCGTTCGGTGTAGGGAATCTACTTGAGATATCGAGGTGCCGAACACGAATTATTGTTTCCTGGTGAAGCCCGTCCCATTCATGCTCATTTCCACCCATCATTACTTTAGACAATTTTTGGGAATCCTCTGATTCCTTTGGGGAATCCCTTGCAAGCCCACTGTGAAATTTTGAAAGATGCATTTTGGGATAATGCATATTTATTCTTTGACGGAACCATGTCACATCAGCTCTACTTTTCGTGATGTGACATGAAAGCTATGAAGTTCGTTTTCCCACGCTTTCGGGACTCTTTAACCTTCGAAACTAAACACATTTCGAAAATTTGTCCGAGGAACTTTCGTCTTGTTTTGATGTGAGGAATCACCTCCAGAAGTTTGTCGGTGTAATCTTAAAATACGCTGTATTTGTTATCTAATTTCATATCCATATTTTCTTTGAACCTCTCCCAAATCCGTGAAAATCCTAATAAAAATTCGGGATTAATGCGTGAAAGAGCAAGTCATATGCTGTAATTAGACTTCAGTTTCTGGATCTTTGTTCATGTTTCATAGATTCTTCCAGACTCAAATATACTGCAACTTGCTTTATAACAGAACAGTATCTTTTGCATTATTCACAGCTTCTGCTAATTGAAGCTGAAGGTGTTACTTTTGTAAGAATATGTACAACGGTTAATCGTAACAAAAATACTAATTTAATCTAATAAAAATAACGAATAAATTATAAATAGATTAAATTCATTACATAACTTCAATGTGAGCTTCTGAAATTGATCAATAAAGAAATTTGGATAATCGCTTCGAACACAAATTGGGTTAATTCTTTAAAACCATGGATTGCGTCATACTTTTATATCCGGTTTTCATACTTCATAAATATGCTTCATACTTTCATATTTTATGCTATAGGTGAAAAATTTGCACTCTCCATAATCCCACAAAAATGCGCTGTCCGTAAGCGGATATAAAATATAAGTGTTGCAGTTGATCCTAAATAATTCGATATCAGTCGAATATGATTGGTCTTAAATACTTCCACATTGAGTGAGTGTGTTGCACAATATACATAAATCGCGGTAGGGTACAGTATGTTTTGAATGTATATTCTTTTTTTTTTAATTTCCCAGCAAACTGCTACCTACTCCCAAAATATTCTTAATAAAATAAAATCTCGGAATTAACACAAAAATTTATCAGATTTGACAAATTGTTTTCGCTAAATCCCGACATTGTTTCTTCAAAATTTACCGGCCAACACCACGTTAGGGGAAGATTTACCAGATTTTTACTGAGTCAGTGCATGAACTGCTTTTTAAGAAATCACACTTGTTATTGACGTAGCTAACATCAAACTTTTCCCATCTAGATGATATTAAGAGTTTCATCCGCTATTGCAGAAAATCATTCAGCTGCATTAAGTCAGGCAAAAAATTCCTTAATTGAAACTTGATCGCAAATTTTAATAATTGATTTTAATGGTTAGAGGTAGCCGTGTGGTCTGAGGCATTAGGCCAGCATCTCCAAGGTTGCGGGTTCGAAATCTACCTAGGGCATGGATTTTTGTGAAATTTAACATTTGTTGCCCTCGTATAATCGTGACAGCTCGAAGTCAAAAGTTACTAACACTGCCCAAAGAAAATAAAGTTAACCAAAAGTTTATCTTCTCCCTTATGATCTGAAAGATCACATTAGATCTTACAACCGAAACTTTCCAATGTGTGTAATTTTAATTTATAATTCGTATCTAATGTAACGGGGACGTCTGTTAAATTTTTCTTCTCTAAGTAGAAAATAACTGCTTCAACCATAGATTTTAAATGTTTTATATTCAAAATATTATCCGTTCTACCCACGTTGGGACTATCAGTACAGGAATTACTGCATTCTCCATTACTGTATGCCTTTTTTTTATCGGTGCTATAGATATTATTGTCAAATAATTTTTGTTTTACTGGTTATCCTAATGGTTATTTACCACATCTACCTAAATGTGATACTACAACGCAGGATGTAGAGTACAATCCCACTCTACCAATAACACCCAGGACAGCATACTTACTTCGCCACTATAGCGTAGGATCTGAATAAAATATAAACCATTTTCATTTTAGGTATTCCTCTTTTCAAAGTAATTAGTTGAACGTATTTTGTTGTTTCTTTCTCAAGATACGTATTTAATTCTTTGAAATATCTTTAGGTCAATGCCAGATAACTTATAATGGTTTGAGAACAATGATGACTGTGAGGTGGAGATTGTGTATAGTTCCTTATCTTATCGGCTAGTAACAGATGTTTTGACAATTATGAGAGAATATTACGTACATGTTCTTTGAATTATAAAATTAGATTTAATCTTTTGGAGATTAATTGTTCCATTTCACAATTCTTCTTATTGAACGATAACATGTCGCTACGCAAAAACAATTAACTAACGAATGACGTAGAAAAGATATAGTACGAACCAAGGGCGATTTTTCACATATTCAGAGATGACGACGTGTGCCTAAAAGGCAAATTTTTAGGAACATCAGTTTTATAACCAATGTGCCTCTTTCAGCCTCTGTTTCCGTAGTAATCGGTGTGATTCTTGTTTAAATAAATGGCGTAACCATACGTTTATGTAGCGTCACAAATAAAATTAACAATATTTACAAAATTGGTACTTGAATACTATTCAGTGTTTGTCAGCACTGAACGAGAAATTTGTCGTCATTACAACAGAGGTTTATGCCATCATGACAAAGAGTCAGCTCTAAGCTTACTGCATTGTTTTATTATTGAAAGATGAAAAAAGTGTCCGTTGCTATTTTGCAAAGTAGTAGTTATGGAATTATATGATGTGAAGTAATAAATGTTTTATAGAAGCCATATTTTGCTGAGATATTTGACTACCCGACAGATGACGTCATAATTTGCTGGCAGCTAATAAAAACACTCGTTACTTCTTATCATGGAGTTCCATAACCGCTATCATACCTGCTTTGCAAACTTTTGATATTGTCTTTCCTCTTTCCATAATTTTCAAAAATCTCGAAAAATAGGGATAAGTTTACAGGTATCGGAGACTCTTCAATAGTAGGTATGTTGAATGAATTCGCTATTTTGGGGTTGTGTCAACAGCCTACTCTACAGATTTATCCTGTTTTTACTGCTAATTTGAATGATGAGAACTGATTGGGGAGATACCGCGCCTTTCGAAGTTTTGGGTTATGCTTGTCCATTTTTTGACCTCTTTCTATTCAGGATACAAAAATAATTTAATTGTCATATCTTAAACTGAAAGAGGAAAGGATTTTTCCTCACTCTGCATTTGTGGACATTTTCCCTTTCTCGGACCGCTCATCATTGTTTGTTTACCTTTGCAGCTTGAATTTTGACTACAAGATTTTTCTGGAAACTGCACCTGCGTACAACGGGTTTTGTCTGATAGTGAATGGCCCTTTTAAGAGCGAGAGAACAATAGCATAGGTTACAGTGAAATACCTATAAATTACTGACCCAACTACACATTCAATATTGTAAGAAACACTACATAATTAGCACACACATATATTAGACTACATCTCCAGTAATTTTGAACCTATACATAGTTACAGTACAAATAGATATTCAAATGTGTTGATTTCACATTGTGCAAAATTCAAAATATGAGATGAGCTCGTCTTATGATCTTGGGCGAGAAAAAAACGTTAGTTGTAAATACATTTATAATTAAAATTATAGTTGCCAATTCAATTGATAGCATGATAGCACATCTAAAACAAATAGCATTTATAATTCGAGTTTATATTAAGTTTCAAGAAATGCAGCTGTTTTCTATCTGAAATAAGGTTCTCTGTTAACATTTTACTTGTTATAATGGATAGTATCAGCAGGTTTTATCCGCTACATATTAAACTTCAAAATATTAATTGTTCGTGTTTTGTTCTTTGCAGAAGCATCCTCAAGACATGGGAAGCAAAGCTAGAGAGAATGATCTTCAATATGTTGTTGTTGATTATGATGGTGAACGGAAGCAATGGTCAATCAAACTCCTTCGCAGGACATGGTTGCGAGGGTAAGGTTTCGAATTATACAGATGGAGCTTTAGCATATATACCAGATGGCGTGTGTCCTGAAACAAAGTCTTTGACGATTAGCAGAAACATCTTAGAGCAACTTCCAGATTATGTGTTCTATGATAAAAATATAATCTTGTTGGAATTTGTAGACTTATCAAAGAACTTTTTACATACTGTTGATAAGTATGCGTTTTTCGGACTAACAAATTTAAGAAAAGTAGATGCTAGCGAGAATGAATTATCTATTTTGGACCCAGATACATTTATTTTCAGCCCGAATTTATCATCTCTTATGCTACGCAAAAATAAATTCACAATGTTTCCTCGCCTAAACTACGTGTCAAATCTTGAAATTCTGGACCTATCAGACAATCAGATAAACAAAATTTTCCCGGAAGATGTCTCAAACATGGTAGGGCTAAAGATATTATTTCTGGAACATAACAAACTCCAAGTTGTTTTACAGTCAGTGTTAAGGTCCTTACCATCTATAGTTGAATTATGGTTATACGAAAATTCTCTTCAAACAGAAACTTGGATGGAACCTTTCGTGAGGAATAATTGTGTCAATAACTGGAACTATCACCAAAGAAAACTTTGTGTTTACTTGGACAAAAGTATGTTCATTAACAAAATAGCAACAGAAAATACTACATTAACTCCAGTAGTTGGCAATACCAGTGGTACAGTATTCAGTACAGTAGTGACATCTACACCATCGTATGAAGTAATGTTAATGTCAAGATCTACCACTTCTGCTTCTAATACTACAAACGACATTTCATCTATTACTGCTGCTACAGATGTGCAGGCTACAGTGCATGTCGTTTATGATTTCAACAACTTTGCACTTATATCTTTTGAAGTTATCTTGGTTATTGTAGCAGTGCTATTTATTAGCTTTGTTTTAGCCAGCTTTATACGTAAGCTCAGAGATAGACACGTATCAGGTACATGGAATCCGGTAATGCAAAATCCAGATGATGACATTTTCAACGTTTAAAATCAGGGTGCTTCATTTTGTTCGGTATATTTCAAGTGGCAAATTTGTAAATGGATTTTGACTTATTGAGGTTGGGAACGGAGAGTTTTAATTTTTTGCAATAATTTCCGAATATTTCATTAACACGAAGTGTTTGTACTGATTCTCGCAGCATTACACAGAAAGCCTCAATAAATGTAATTAGAAAGATGTTCACTTTTAAAAAGAAGTTTTCCCATCATTATCACTAGTTATCACAGTATAATGACGTCACTTTATATCCTGCCCACTCTTTTGTGATTTGATTTAGTTTATAATGGTAAACTAAGATAGGAAAAAAGATTACTTTCTTTTCAAGACATTCTGGCAGGTGCAAACAAACTTCACACACACAGATTCAACTTTACGCATCTACGTGTATACAAGGTTTTTATGAGCTACATTGACAAACTTCAGGTGGTGATTCCTCACATCAAAACGAGGACGTAAGTTCTTCTGATTAATTTTCGAAACGTCCATAATTTCGGAGTTACAGGCGGCCGAAAGCGTGGGAAAATGAACTTTCGAGGTTCATATTTCTAACACCACAAATAGTAGAGCTGATTCAGCATGGTACCGTCAAAGATTTCAAATCTGCACTATCCGAAATTGCATATTTTAAAATTTCGTAATGGGTGCGCAAGGAATTCCCCAAAGGAACTAGGAGATTCCCAGGATTCTCTGAAGTAAAGTTGGGTCTAAATGAGCATGAACGGATGGACGGTTTTCCATTAGGATACAATAATTCGTTTGATCCAAGTTGATATCTCAAGTAGAGTCCATGTGCCGAATTACTGCATAAATGCGTGGTAGCATAACAACCAGGAGTAACAACTGCATAATTTCATCGAATGTTTTATTTATTTATCAGAGATGAATATCATTGCCCGGTTGGATGCTGGGGGTGATGTATGTCATCTTTACTCGCGGGAAGTCGTTTAATAATTAATTCATGCTCATTTCGACCTTTTCTACTTCAGAAATATTCCGAAATCCCCTACTTCCTTCGGGGAATCCTTTGCGTGCAGTTTCATATAGAGCAGATTCAGCGTGCGAATTAATGGGGGGGGGGGGGGTGCCCGGGTTTTCCCTCCCTGACAAATTTATTTTTCGTCCCTGTCAGGGATAAATTTATCCCCTCTAGAGGAAGTTTCGATCAAGATTAGATAGAAAATCGGAACAATTTTATTTGGCAGAATTTGAAACTATTTTAATACAAGGGTATATGAACTTTTGCTAGCAGTTAAGAAGCCTATTTGGAAGTCATTTCTTTTGTGATATTTATGAAATAGCTTAATGTGAAAGATTTACTATGATTGATTGGATTTGGTAACCTCCTATTGGAAAATGGGACTCTCTTTCCGCTGGTCTAGTGGATACCGTCGCTGACTGCTGACCGTGTGGTTCCGGGGTCGATTCCCGGCTCTGCTAAGAGATTTTTTCCAAAGCGAGAGGGTCTAGAACGGTGCCCAATGCCCACCCACCATGGTGATGCACTTGGGGAGCTGCTGTGAATAAAAGACAGTGGTGATCACAGTTGAGAGCTTTGGCTCAACTCTCCCAACATGTCTGGTCAGCGTGCGATCAGTAGACCAATTCGTCCCTTCGAGAGATGCCTCATCCAGTAGTGGATTGAATATGGCTGTGAGTTTTTATATATATATATATATATATATATATATATATATTACCTTTTGAAATCCGTGCGTTATGTTTTATCCCTCCCTGGCTAAAAAGTTTAATTCGCACACTGAGTAGGTTTAAAGTCTTTGACGGTGCCGTGCCCCATCAGCTCTACTGTTCGTGGTGTTAGAAATGTGAAGCTCTAAAGTTCATTTCCCCACGCTTTCAGCAGCCTGTAGCTCCGAAACTATGGACATTTCGACAATTATCACAGGAACTTTCGGATTGTTTTGATGTGAGGAATCACCTCCAGAAGTTTGTCGATGTAATTCATAAACACCCTACATGTACATCGAGTATTCTAAAACATACAATCAAACTTTGACGGGTGATTACTTACTTGCTTTTGGTTTACGAGATACAGGGTTTCTAACTAAGATCTCAAAATCAACTCCATACAAATAAAAAATATATATTTCTAGATAAACCATTAAACGATGAATTACAAAAAAAAAAAAAAAAAAAAAAAGTAGCACTAGAGTGGTTATATCATTCGGTTGTCAGTGTTTTGAACATAATTTATATACATATATATATTTCAAACGGCACTGCATCCGTTTATTGGATATTTAGTGTCCCTAATGAAGACAAACATAATATGTGAAGCACAGTTTGCAACATTGCATTCTATGCTTCACATATGATCAGTGTGCGAATTAAACTTTTTAGCCGGGGGGAGGATAAAATATAAGCACGGATTTCAAAAGGGAATGCATATTATATATATATATATATCATATTCAGCAATTTTCTATCCACTACTAGATGAAGGCCTCCCCATTTTCTCTTTACATGTCTCGGTCTCCTGCTATCCTCATCCATGTAGCTCCTGAAAACCGCTTGATTTCATCTACTCATTTGGACATAGTCTTTGTCATTTCTTTTCTCTAGGAATCCAATGTAGTACATTTGTCGTCCATCTTCCATCTATTCGTCTAGCTATGTGACCGGTCCATCTCCACTTCATCTTCTTCGCAGACAGAGAGAGAGAGAGAGAGAGAGAGGTAGGGAGGCATGCAGTCTTATTTCCAATAGGAGGTTACTTAATCAAACCAATCATACTAAACCATTCACATTAAGCTACTTCAGAAACATCACAAAAGAAATTGCTACCAAATAGGCTTCTTAGCTGCTAGTAAAAGATCATATACCCTTGCCACTTCCATGAAAATAGTTTCAACTTCTGCCAAATAAGCATGTTCCGATTTTTTTTTTATCTAATCTTGATCGAAACATCATCTGAGGGGGAGAAATTTATCAATTTGTCAGGGAGAGAAACTTCTTTGCCAGGGGGGGGAGAATCCCCGGCATCCCTCCCGTTAATTCGCACACTGCATATGATGTTTGTTTTCATTAGAGAATACCAAATATCAATAAACTGGCGTAGTGCAGTTCGAAAAAAAAAAATAGGACTTTATACAAGATTGGAAACACTGACAACCGAATGACATAGCATTTTAATTTCACTCTAGTAAAGCAAATCAACCCCCGAAAAAATACGTTAATGCATCGTTCGTGATTTATCGAGAAATATTAATTTTACTGTTGAAAGAAGTCTATTTTCGGCTCGAAGCTGGAAACCCTGCATCACGAAAACCAAGCATATTTCGATTCAGAAGCAATAACTTTATTTTTTGTTTGTTTGTTTTAATGTCCGTAATCACCTTCAAAATTTTGGTGTATCTTTCAGTACTAATGAAACTTATTAGTTACGTTTACTTGTTGAAAAAAGAAAGTAATTTAAAGAAATTGAACTCCACGCACACCAACCTACATGCTAAGAGTTGCGTTACTAAACTCTTTGGGAGTCTTTCGTTTCTTGATTGAGTTAGTGTTGGCTCTGAGAAGAAAATAGAGGTTGATGCAAAATAGAAATTTAGTCTATCTAGGCCGGTACCATTTATAACTTTCCATTACATAGCTACATGCTAGCCTTGTGGTGGTCGCCTTAGGGACAGTTGAAAAGATAGCTGACAAATCATATATCCCATTCTCCTTTTGTTTCATACCACGGGCCTGTTTCACGAGAGTAATTCACAACTTTTCATTCTTCAGTTTGCATTTCCGAAGGACTATCTCAAAAGCGCTAACTTCCTGCCGCAATCTTCATGTTTGCTGTTTTGGTGCCTACCTTTGGATATCAAAAGTTCATTAACGATTGAATATTATCTTGTACAATCATGGACCTTACACAAAAAGGTAGAAGAGTAGCTAATTCACAACAGGAGTTTGTGGCTGGAGGTTCGCGCTGTTGAAAAGCAGAGTGAAAAGTTGCAAAGTATTTTCGCGAAACGGGCCTCTGGTTTCAGTCCAGCCGAAACAGGATTGAAGTAATATTAGTAAGCCATGCCCAATTATCTATTTACGCTTTTTATCTATTCCGGACCGATAAGATGAAGTATCAGATGCTTAGTTCACTCTGTACTTTTCTCGGTTTTTAAATAGAATGCAGAAACAATAATTGCGTACTGGGATCATTTCATTCTTAGTTCGGCTAGACTGGCACCAGGGGCCTGTTTCACGAAAGTACTTGTCATTTTCCAGAGAACTGTCTCATGACCGCTAACCACACGCCACAATCTTTGTGTGTATTGTCGCTTGGTTGCCTAGTTTTGAGTGTCAAAAGTTTACTAACAATTGAATATTGTCTAGTATAATCACATTCCTTGCACAAAATGATAGAAAAATGACTGAATGAGAACAAGGGCTTTTGGCGGGAGGTTAGCGGTCTTGAGACAGTCCTTCGGAAATGCAAACTAAAGAGTGAAAACTTGATAAGTACTTTCGTGAAACAGGCCCCAAGGTGGCATGAAAAATTAGGTTTAGCTGTCTACACTGTTTAAAGCTAAGTTATATAATTATTTTATCATTGATCGCATTCAACGGACTAAGGTAGCACTAAGCGGTAAGAGAACACTTGAATCGTATTGGTTGCTACCTATAGACAAACCAATATGATTCAAGTGCTCTCTCAGCGCTTAGTGCTACCTTAGTCTGTTGAACGCGCCCAATGACTCATGATTAACTTGAGGTTAAACTGTTTTGTGCAACTAATTGTAGTGAAACAAACTATATTTTTCAAGTTAAAATATAGACTGTAAATTGACACTATTATCTATTACGGACAGAAATAGAGAGTTCATTATATATAGGCTTATTTATAAACCAATTGTAATATTTTCAATTAAGATAAATCTGATTCTCGAAGTGAAGAACGAGTGTAATTATACAATATAACTAATGTTAAAAATTAATATTAACAATGTTAATAACATTTTTTTTTAGTAATTCTTAATTGTTTCGTTGTTACAATTGAGGCATTCAGTTAGAGCTAAGCCACAAAGTCAATAAGGTAGTGATTACTATTTACTTTCATTCGCCTGAACTCTGCAATTATAATTATTTGTTGTTGGATGGACCGTGGAGTCTCCTGGGTCAATCCGACAAATAATTATAATTGTAGACAGAGGTTAGGCGAATGAAAGTAAATAGTAATCACCACCTTATTGACTTTGTGGCTTAGCTCTAATTAAATACCTAAATTATTAATGTATGACAATGCAATAATATTCTTATGATTATTTACTTAATACTTGTACTTTAAATAGTGGCGTGGTGTGCAGGAAAGGAAACCATTCATTAAAAATATTATATTAATTGAGAAAGTGGTTAAATGTGGTTTATATGGTAGAATAAATAAGTTGGAAAATGAAATGAGTAGCTACGTGATGGCGTTTTTTGTATCCAAAATATTAATTTCCTATTTACGTTGAAGATGTAAAATATTCTTTCAATATGGAGATTGTATAGAAATGTTGTTTATATTTTTGTTATTCTAAGTATTTAAAAAAAATAATGCCAACATATTTAATATTTAGGAAAGAGGTAAATTATTCATTAATGTTAATATGAACTTATTTACTCTTTAAGGGAAAGTGTTTAAAATGATTGTGGCACAAAGATGTTTATGTGAGGGATACGTATGTGATACTCTTTTTATGTTTAAACATTATTTTGTTTTGGAAAGTAAAGAATGTTATGATAGTTTATGTATGTAATGGTTGAATATTATGAAATATACAGATTATAAAATCAGTTTTAAATTATAAAATGTATCAACAAATGAACAAACGAATACCGTAGCGGGGGTTGATTAGATATATTAAACAAAAACACGAACCATTCTTCTTAGATGTACGTGTCAAATCGCGCTGTGGAAACGCTCGTGTAGACACGTACATTTTAAAGAGTGGGGTTCATTAGAAGGCGCGGTTACTAGCTGCAAAAACCGTCGCGTTTTCCCCGCTCATGTAGAAGGGGTCTTAGATTAAAGGAATAGTTTAATGTAAGCACAATAAAAAATATTTAATAGATTCACAAAATGTTGTTCTGTTTGAGATATCCGTTCTGTATGTTGTTGAACAGAACAAGTTGTTATTTAATCACTGCTCTTACAATGGTAAGTAACTTCGTCAAAAGAATGTATCACAACAGACTTTGTAATATTGATTCAGAATTAATATAAAATTTACCATTTAATTCTTTGTGATTTCAGTGGAAATTTGTCATACAAGTCAAATGAAGAAATACAGAAGCTGCATCTAAACGTTTTTGATGTAGTATGACAATTTTTAATAAAGTTTTTACATAATTTCTCAATGTATTATTCCCTTCCATTGTTTGATTACAGACATATACACAATCATATGACGCACCTTTGAGAAAACTATTGTCCTGATATGTAGCTAAACAAGGGCGATATTCGCAAAAATATAATTTTTCGTTGACAAAAAAATCTAAATAAAAAATCTACCAAATTGTAAAGTTCCCACGTTTTATCTCCGAGTGATATCGTTGACAGGCAATAAGAACTCATTTTAATGTTTGTTAATAGATGTCGCACAATGGAAAATATCCTTTAAAGACTTCCGACAATACTTTTCTGCACAGCTGTACAAGATTTCATTCACAAGGAACTGTCGGAATAACCACCAATATTCCGTGCTTTGGCATTTCTCTGCTTTTCCCACTATGAATCAACTGTGGAATCAACAAGTCGGTTGTTAGACTGAAGACTTATTGATGTTAATGGTGAACGAAGTACAAAATATATTCTTCAATAACTTGCTTATATGCAGAATACAGCAAGATCTACTATGATGTTATAAGTGCTATTTAAATGTGCAAACCAGGATTGGAGATTATAGCGCAATATTGTTATTCTCAAGACAGATGGCACAAAAAGAAAATGAAATTAAGCTGTAAACTGTAAATGATGTTACAGCGTAAGAATATTTCTTGACAAGTTAACATTTTTGGATTTCACGTGTATAAGTATTGCGCTGATCCATGTAAAGTGTTAATTCATGTTGAACTAACAAGCGTTGGAAATTACATATGAACTATTGATAGTGTAATGTTGTGGGCTGTATACTAGTTACTAGCATGGGCGTCGCCAGAAGTTTAGTCAGAAGGGGGTAAATTCAGGAAAGACCCGGGATTCACCGCATTCGTCAATATGTTTTTATAACTCGTGGTGGTTGTATACACAAACAATAGAGACTTAGCTTTTATACTTAAATTTACTATATAGATAAATGGATGGATTCATATATAGTGTTTGTCATATTAGAAACTAGATCCCGGTAGATAGTATTGCAGAAAGCGAGTGGTTTCACTCAGTTGGTGAAATACACGGATTGTTAGGCTTCCAACGCGGTTCAATTGTAGATACCAGGTTAGCAGGGGAAACCGTAAGAGAAACTGCTCGCCTACTCATTGTGTCACCAACAACAGTTTCGGAAGTCATCATTGCGTATAGAAAATATGGCAAGACAACATCGGCTATAATTATAAGAACAGCGTGTAAAGGCCTAATGAGTGGCGTTCACCACGTAATTCTAAAGCGGGAGTACATTGCCACCGTGTCAGTACTGTTTCTAGACGAGTCCAATGTTCATGTTCGAGTGGCAATTGCTAAACAGCTTTTCGCGAATACCAACGTCGAACTCCGTAAAAGCTGGTGTAAACAGCATACGATATATTCTGCCGAGAACTGGAAAAATGGTGATATCTTCGTTACAAACCTTTTCCAAACAATCCTGTTATTGTTTTAACAATCATCCTTGAGGGAGCAAAATGCGTCTCTATTACGTAAAGAGATAAAACAATGGGAATACCAGATATGTTGGGTACCGGAAATATTCCGAGGCGGACCAAAACCAGTACTGCTGCCTTGCACTTAGTAGAGGGATCTACAAAGTTAAAGGAAGATAATCCCGAACAAAAATATCATGGTGAAGGGAAGTAGCTTCTCCATTACCACCCTGAGGCTGAAGATGAATGACAAATGGCAAGTCACAGAGATGGATAGAGGACTTTATTGCGAGGTCGTAGATCTGACAACTCTACACCGCTAAATCATGTCAAGAAACAGTAACAGATGGTTCATGGATTTTCCTGGGGTGAAATATTCCGCAGGTAAACTAGTCCTTCATTCTGATCTCCGGACGGGCACTGTTTCAGGGGGCTCCAGGAACAGGATTAAGAAAGACCTTAGAATAGGAACGTGGAAAGTACAATCGTTATACAAAACGGGCGCTCTTCAGATGGCGGTACGCGAGACCCTTAAGTACGAGCTGGACATTATTAGCGATACAAGAATTCCGGTGAGAGGGTCGAGATAGCATCCGACAGGGCAAGTACACTTTCTACTACGGAGGAGCACAATCTCAAGATTTCAGAACAGGATTCCTCATTAAGAACAGTATCCTTCCGGCGGTTCACAATATAGAATTCGTAAATAAAAGACTACCGTACATTACGATACGTACCCGATGGGGCAACACGGTTTTAAGAAATGTCTATGTTCCGACCGAGGTGGCTAATCATAACGACAAAGATACATTTTACGATGAGCTAGAAAGATTGTTTGACCGATTATCGAATTATAATACGAAAATTGTGTTAGCATCTCAACGCTAAAGTAGGGAGGGAGGAAAACTATAGACAAATACAGCCTTCACGAATTCAGCAATAACAATGGACAAATACAACTTTCGCGATCTCGAAAACCTACTAGTAAAGAGCGAGCACTTTGAACACAAAGATATACACAAGTACATATGGATATCTCCGGATCACAAAACTCTCAACCAGATCGATCATGTATTAGTAGATAGACGAAGACAATCTAACATAATGGACGTTAGGTCTTACAGAGGAGCGTAAGGTGATGCCGACCATTAGTTAGTGATCACAAAAGTGAGGAAGAAGATGTGTATCGCGAACAGAGAAGTCAAAGGATCAAAGCAACCGAAATTCGAAGTTAAATGATTGGATAATCGAAGCGTAGGAGCAGATTACCAACTGGAAATCTCAGATTCGA
>JAGDQP010020236.1:0-11649 GCA_022664845.1 Lepisma saccharinum | reverse complement strand
TATAAATCACAGCCATATTCAATCCACTACTGGATGAGGTCTCTCCCGAAGGGGTTGGTCTACTGCTCGCACGCTGACGAGACGTGTTGAGAGTAGGGATGGCCAAATGGCCAAATCCGGATTTTTCGAAATCCGGATTTTTAAAATCCGGATTTCATAAGGATTTCAGCAAATCCGGGTTTGGAATCCAGTTATAACAAAATATTTTCTAGTTTGAACTTACTCTATTAGTTTTAACTTCTAATTAATACTCCCATAAAATATACAATGTATTTTTGTTCCAAATAGGAAAATAAAATAGTTCCCCAGAACCCCGAAGGACACGCTTGATCTTAGGATGCCGGGAGTGTATGAGAATAAATATGAAATATGAATATGACGTGTATTATATTGAGCAGACTGGTCGTGCAGTGCAATGTAGGATGAATTGGAGCTTTCAAATATCGTTACCCAGGAACCAGGAGGTACTATGTCCACTTTTGCTAGTTTTGAGAAAAAACAGTTTTAAAGTTCGAAGTTTCATTAAAAGACTGTAAATTAATCATATTTCTAACATTTCTAGCCACTTGGAGGTCGTTTTGTGAGATAATATTCATGGAGTTGATGCTTTTCAGTATAAGGTCTTTGACTGCAGTGTTAGCTCCATTTTGCCATAAGTGGACATAGTACCTCCTAGTTCCAAAGTGACGATATGATTATTTTTAAAAAATCAACCGTTGCAGAGAACATGAAACACTTAAAGAGAGACATGAGATACTGTTTGAAGAAACGCGAACTATACATCCTGAAAACAGAATAGTTCTAGAATCAATCTAAATTGAGTTAAATGAATAACGAAAATGGGTTTATTTTGTAACCTTTGTAAGTTTGTAGTAGTACTTACGTTAGTGATAGGTGGAATATATTTTTAAGAGTCATATCGAAATCAGGCGATTGGACATAGCAATTTGTCCAGGACAACAAAGAATTTTAAACTCAAATAAGTAACAAATAAAACTTATACTGTCACGCCGGTAGAGTTTATATAACAATGCTATAAGTTTTAGTTAATTTTAATAGACATTTTATATCAAAGAAAATCCCATGACGATGTGAGCAGCAAGGCTTACGAAACGATCGTCGGATTCAAAATAATAAACACAAGAAATATCCGAAAAAGAGTTTTTCCTCAACTTCTTCGACTTCGGTGGACATCAGCTGACAGTCTTGATTTTCTTCAATTGGTAATATTGGATGTCTTTTGCGAATATGAACAAAGTGCAACAGTGCTTGTGCCATTCGTCATCACGTTATTGCAGTAATTACATTTTGATGATGATATATCATTTCTTCTCAAATGAGTCCACACTGAACTAGATCCCACAATTCCGACAATCTCCTAGCATGCTCAGAGTAAACTGATATGACTGAAGGAAGAGAGCCGAATTTACAATATACCTTGTTCGAACTATTTACAAACTTCATTGTTCAATTTCCTAGAATAGACAGTAAGACAATAGATACACATGTCACTTGGGGTCATGGAACTGGAGACACATGACACTCGAAATGGACGCCAACATTTTCCGGACAGGTTTCTATTCTAAACAGTAAAGACCTGCCTGCCTCCGTTCCTCGGATAAGGTAATAAAAGGATTGCCCGCAGAGATTAAAAAAAAAAAACGAAAGTCTATGCCATCGCAAATTTTTCTATTTTAGCGGTATCAAAGAAAGCAATGTACCGCTAGTAAGACAAGTCCAAATACAGAGATAAGAAATACCTTGAAATTTACATGAACACTCAAAAAAAAATTAAAAAAAAAAGCACAGAAGTAATATACGTCTACCATATTACCAATACAATTGTATTAGATTGTACAAACTATAAATAGGCAAACAGACTCAAATACCCAGCCCCCATGGTCCAGACGGGTAACGTCGCGAAATTTGAATTTGCAATGGATAATAACAGGGGCGGATTTCAGCCCTGGCCTGGCCTCGCGGGCCACGTAAATAGTTTCCAGACGCCTGGCCGAACAAAGGAAAATCCTGCAATGACCCGTTATACTACCCAAAAAATTAATCATTTTTAGGCAGTTGGCCAGGCCAAAAAATGAGATAAAAATATACCCCTGGATAGTAGGTACGGATTCGAAGTTAAGTAAAGCAACAATTCTCACAATCTCTTACCCATAGGATTTGATGTTTCCTCAGTCTTGGCTGGAATAATACAGTTTAAGACCTGAATTGCGAAACCTGCCGAGTCCAGCGGAGTATTTTTTTGTTTCAGGAAAAACAAAAACAGTCCAAAAAACAGTATGTTATTCTATTCAGCTGAAATTATTTTTGTATTAAAAAGGGTTTCTGTGGTGGAATTAGGATGTAATATCACATATAACTATACACTTTCTCAGTTCGAGTAAATTTTAATCCAAATAAATTCAAATCTCATATTTCTCTCAAGTTTCCACTTATATCTGAATTCATGGGGGCCCGGGGGGGGGATGCGACATAGCAATTTTTTGTGAAGGGAGGGGACAAAAAGATTTACTTCAAAACAGCTATTGAAACAGTTTCTCAGTCTGGTGTTCGAAATTTACGAAGCGAAAATGTTTACGAACATGCCATTAGCCAATTACGCAGCTTCGTTTATTAAAAGAACAGTTCTTTCTTATAACCTGATTTTGTCGCAGACTAGGCGGCTTGGTCGCGCAACTGAGAGTCTGAGACGCGCGACCAAGTCAGTTCATTTTTGTGCAGGCAACTTAGTCGCTCGATTTAGTACATCTGTTTCTCGTTCCATTCGCTACCAGTGTTGGCAGTGCCAATGGTTAGCACCACACATTTTTTCATCGATCTAATTCCGTATCTTCAGTCCCATTCTCTGTTTCTATATATTTCGACGAGATAGAGCAGTCGGTACTGGTAGAATGCTCTGCTTGTTTAAGGGAGGGCTCAGTTTCAATTCCTGGCGCCGGCTATCGTAGCTGAGCTTTCCCCTGCTTTTGCTGTCACACCAAGTAAATGCTAGGATGGTTCCTTGAATAAAGCCAGGTCTGATTCCTTCCAAAATCCTCTCCCGTGTATATATTATTGTTTATATATCCCGTGGAAACTGGCGGAATTGGGCTGTAGATGGTTAAGCTACAGAAGTAGGGAGCAGATGATTGTTGGAATTCGTTGATTGCGTACCTTAAACATTTTGATACAAAACATGGATTGCAGGAGGAAGACAAATACGAAACCTCGTAAAAGGTGTTTTGATGAAGTTGGAGTCAACGATCTAATAACAGATTCTTGTCGACAATTGAACGAAATTTTTCTATTATACTATTGCAGCTCAATGCACTTTTCAGAACAATTCATCGGTACATAATTATAAGGTTCTCATTAACATTGACCAACTACGCAAATAGATAGAACCTTATAATTTTCAGCCGACGAATTGTTAGCCTTATATAGATATTAAACAGGTATCTTACAAACATCAGAAGTAAATGGTTGAATATTATCAATTTTGCAACCTAGATCCTGAAAGTATTGCAGAAGGCTTCAAGTTTTCCGTACAATATACTGATCTGTGGCGAAAGATTTCGTTTATGTTGGTTTATTTTGAGAGATGAGGAAGCAGAATGCGACTGAGCGAATAGTAACTATCTAAACAAAATGAAAGAGGTTTAGACTGATTCGGATGAGAACTGACTGAGGTTCTTCCAAGTTTTTTTCCTGTCACCAGGCAATGCCGAGATAACACCTTATCCTTTTCCCTCCCCTATCCCGGCCTGTGCTTTAGATGACTAAAGGCCATAAATACAATTTAAAGAAAAAAATAATTTCTTCCACAACAGACAATTGCATTCTGCCCACTATAATTTCTTCATGTCAATTGAACAAAGAAATTAGTAATCAGTAATCTGCAGCAACGTTTCAACGGTCAAAACAATCTCAATATATGTAAGCCATTCCTTGTGTATGAATAGTTCCAACTTACAGTTGCGATATGTATTAATACAAATATATCGATATTATATGAATGCTATCAGATGTGTTTGATATTCATTGTAATCCCATTTGAAATATAACAAGAAGTTAAGAACTGTAAGATTGGAAAGGCTTGGTCATATTTCTTACGAAAATGAAATGGAACCAATTCGTATACTTAATGAAAGGATGTACTGTCTATTTGAAGCAGGATGAGCCTATGAAATTAGGGGGACTGCGTCCTAATCATTGGGGGATGGGCACCCCTGCCCGGATTGCATATCCGAATGTCATATCCAGATTCCAAAAATCCGGAGATTTTTTTAGCCATCCCTAGTTGAGAGAGGAGAGCCGAAGCTCTCAAATGTGATCGCCACTGTCTTTTATTCCCAGCAAATCCCCATTTGCATCACGATCCTGGGTGCACATTCCCCACCAGACCCCTCTCGCTTTGGGGAGAAAAATCTCTTGGCAGAGCCGGGAATCGAACCCGAGACCCACGATCAGCAGTCAGCGACGGTAGCCACTAGAACAGCGGAAAGAGAGTGTCCCATTTTCCAATAGTAGGTTACTAAATGAAACCAATCATACTAAATCTTTCACATTAAGCTACGTACTTAGTTGTTTATTTATTTACTACATTTCAGATACAGCTGGAGTTGCCATTTTACACAAACTAAATAGCATTATAAGAAACTAATATCTACATTACTACAAAGTAAATAACATTAAATTAAATTTGAAAACGACCGAAAATATCAATATTTGAATCAATATTACTGTATATAATTACTAGTCTATGCAATAAGGAGCACTACAATGTACTTAACCTAGGCGTGGTACAATGAAGGAGGTTATTATTTCTGGCTATTCGCAAGAGAACACGAAAGTAAAATTGAGATATTTTTGCGACGAGAAGAGAGAACGTGGAGACCAAGAACGGATAATAATTCGGAATTGCTTAAGCTACCTACTGATGGTATTCTTCTTTTGACTATAGCCAGAAAAATGTTCAGAACAGAATCAATATGAGATGGATTAGAAATTCTAGCCATATTCCAAGTTAGGGAGCAATATTCAATTTTAGGGGAGATGAAGGTTTTGTAGAACATACACAATAAATGAAGGTCCTTAATTTATGTAAATATATAGAGAAGATCAAGTAAGCATAGAACTGTTCACGTGATCAGCAAACAAAAGTTTTTCGTCAAATACAACTAAAAAGTCCTTTTAAGAAGGAACTTTAGCGATAGGATTGTCTTCAATGAAATAAGTACATAGGATTTGATTCCTCTTTAAAGAAATAGTAAGAAAAGGTTGAGGGATTTATTTTCAAGTTCCACGCATTACAACAGTCGAAGAGATCAGAGATGGAATTTTGGAGATCAGCAACATCCTATAATGATCTGATTTCTAGAACTAACTTCACAAACATCACAAAAGAAATGAGTTCCAAATAGGCTTCTTAGCTGCTAGTAAAACTTCATTACCCTTGGTCACTTGCACGAAAATAGTTTCAACTTCTACCAAATAGAAATGTTCCGATTTTCTATCTAATCTTGATCGAAACATCTCCTAGTGGGGAAAAATTTATCCCTGGCAGGGACAAAACATAAATTTCTTAGGGTGGGAAACTTATTTGCCAGGGGGGATCCCGGCCCCCCCCCCGTTAATTCTCACACTGGATCTGGCTAAAATTATCGATGTGGAAAATTTATTTCGACAAACTTCTTAATGAACACAACGTAGAAGAAACAGGGGAGTTCAAAACTATACAGCAGAACCGTGGATACCCGAACCCAGGGAGATCGAGGCCGAAGTGACGATAGAGAGATTTAAAATTTTCAATTCACCAGGAATAGACAATATTGCAGTCGAACTAATTTAAGCGTGAGGAACGGCACTAATCAAGGAACTGTATAAATTGATAAGTGCTATATGCAGAAAGGACGAGCTTGAAAAGGAAGGGGAAACCTCAATAATAGTTTCAGTTTATAATAAAAAGCGATAAATCGGACTGTAATAATTACCGCGGAACCTCATTGCTTCCAACACGTTGCAAAGTACTGAGTAATATCCTGCTAACTCGCCTATACGTAGATGAAATAATTGGAGATCACAATATAGATGTAGAAAAATCTATATACTTTGGACCAGATTTTGTATTGACACAAATATTAGAGAAGTGGGAATACAATGGGACGGTTCACCAGTATAGTTCATAGATTTTAAGAAAGCATGACTATCAAAAGGGAAAACTATACAATATCCTCGTACAATTGGGAACCCCGAAAAAAAATTAATGTTCAGCTAGTAAGGATGTGTGTCAGCAACGCCATAAGCAGAATACTTGTCAGATAAATAATATGTCAGTTTCAAGATTCGCAACGGATTGAAACAAGGTGATACCTTGTCACCATTACTGTTTCACTTCGCCTTAGAATATGAGATTCAGAAAATAAAAGAGGACAATAAGGGAGTAACATAGAATGGCTTGAATGAACTGTTTGTATGCGGGGATGATGTAGATTTAATAGGGTACGATATAGATGCCCTACAATGTAGCACTGATGTCTTAATAGAAGCGTGCGATGAGATAGGTCTACAGGAAAACAGAGAAAATAAAATACATAAGCCGGAACACTAGGAATGAAGGAGTATACATAATTTACATAATAATTAAATATACGAACATAGAGAAAGTAAACAAATTTAAATACTTGGGAGCATATGTAACAATCAAAAACGAGGTTACGGAAGAAATAAAAAAGTCGTTTAGTATCGGGCAACACATGTTTCAATTCAGTCCAGAAACTTTTAACCTCGCGATTAATATAAAAAAAAAAGTTGAAATTGAAAATATACAGAACGGTTATTCTGCCGGTAATACTTTACGGTTGCGACCCTAGAAGATGAAGGTAAGATACAGGTGTTTGAAAATAAGGTTTTGAGAAAGATATACGGGCCGTAACGGGACGAGATGACTGGAGAATGAAGGCGACTGTATGATGATGAAATTCACGGACTGTACGACTCACCGATGTTGTAATAATAATGAAATCACAACAACTAAAATGGGCAGGCCATGTAGCTCGAACTGGGGAAAACGAAGATTATATTCCATCGTGGTTGGGGAGTCGGAGGGGAAGAGACGGTTAGAAAGACCGTGACGATTTTGGGAGGATAGTATTAGAAGGGATCTTCGAGAAGTAGGTGTTCGTAATGAAGACTGGCTTCATCTTACTCAGGATAGAATCCTATGGCGAACGTTTGTTACTGCGGGGATGAACTTGCGTTGCGAGTTCGGTAAGTCATAAAGTAAGTAAGTGCTAATAGATTGGTAGCATGTCTTCCTTATGTGCTTAATAATAAGTACTCAGACAAGTTTATTCTAACACATTAACAGTCAACATATTTTATATTCACTTATTTAATCGAAAGAACAATATGTAATAGAAATCGATTATACATCACACTTCTTTTCGATTCTAGGCTTCAGTAGCAAGTGTTATGAAGCCTTATACAACCGCTGTGTTCCGCCGGTCGACAACTTTGAACTTAGGAACAATCCAAGGGCTAGGAAGGTGGTTGAGATGTCGTTGGAAATGTCTCGGTGACACGAGTTCAAATCAAACCAATTATCGTTCATGCAGATCGCAGGGTCAAGCCCAGACTTTTTTTTCCTGAATAAGTACTAGGGCTACGTAGGTACACTCATGCTCAAAAAATTTTTCGCATGTCTTTATTTGACAGTTTTTGACAAATAATATTTTTTCTCCTTAGTTTTTGACGTTCGCTTAATTGTTATACTTGTAAAGTATGTAAAAATGAATATTTCCTGAAATTTTGTCACAGAAATATTAATAAATAACGAAACTAGAAAGAAAATATTAAAAATTGAGAAATAGTCGAAAAATGTCTGTCAAAAAATCTGAAATTTGACAACATAGGGAAATTCGCAGGGAAATTTAGAGGACAAAAAGGGAAATTGTTTTCGCTCGCCGAAACAGTCCATATCTTTAGCGCTACCTGAAACTGGAAATAGAGAAACGTTGACTCAAATGAACATTACGCAAACAAAGATTCAGATATAATGCATGCGCTATATAATCATGTGACAGAAACTATTATATTCCCCAAAATGGAGCGAAAAAACTTATAAAATCTCATTTAATTTTCGAAGTGAAGACTGTCAAGTAAACGGTGAATCAATGAATGCTTATCAAGCCTTGATATAGGAACGTCCTCGTGGCGTAGTGGTTAGACTTGGGACTTCTGGTGTAAAGAGTCCTTAGTTCGAATCTCCTCTTATCCCTAAAGTATTTTTTTTTTTTAGATTTTCTAATATAAAACGGGGTAATTAATTTTTGTAGTTTCCGAATGTATTTATCTTTTATATATACTCGCATTGTTTATAGAATGGTCTTTTATACATTACCAGTAGTGTAACTCTTGTGTATTAAATTCAAAAACAATAAATATTTACTTAAAACTGTATTCTCATGTAAGGTTTAGCAACAGGTCCTATGAATGCATGTGCTCGAGAGCAGTTACACTTTCAGTATGTAAACCCAACCCATATTAAAACTAGTCATACACATTACGCTTCCAGTTCCCAACATGTATTAGAACGTTATTTGTATAAATGTTAATTTCATCTTATTTATAATATCATTGTCTAGCACTTCATTTAGTTTTCGAAAGGTAACAATGTAAAATGCCTACAGGTTTCTAGATTATTCTATTATTATTATTATTATTATTATTTTAGTAGAGTGCAAAAGGTCTAATTTAGAAATAAATTATATTTTACGTAAGGATAAGTATGTTTACGTTACAAATATAAATAGTGTAATTTCTATACTCCACTTCAGCAATTTGTTTTCGTTATCATAATTCAGGATGACTGAAGTGGAAGAGAGTCTTTTTACGAGTTTTTTTTAAACCAGAATGAGTACTTCATGCGTTGTAGTAAAATAGGAATAAAAATGAAGGAAAAATTAACTGTAAAACATGAAAAGAAGGTTATTACTGTGATATAAGCGATCAACATGGCGGTAGCAAATACTTGACCAGCATTAGACTTGTTGTTAAGGTAAGAAAGACCTGTTACATTTCTGCATGTGTGCACAAATCACAGCGAAACTGAAAACCGAGACCTTCCAATAAGGCAAAAGAAACTACGCGGTGTTTCTCGACGATTGTCTGCCGATAACGGTAAATACTGACATTTATTTTAAACATTACGGGATATATCAAGTAACTTTTCCAAATGTCTAAATAGTGAGCACTAATTTGAGCTGTTATTGTTTTAAATGCAAATAGATTAATTACAAGTATGATTGCAGTACTCATCTTATAAGATAGTTTGTAGGGGGATTTCCAAATAATATAGTAGTTCATATCGGTTACTTCGAGAAATAAAGGAAAATACCTGTTATCACCGCAAAAGTCTTTTTCTGCCTGTTCTACGAAAACAGAAAGTTCTGGGTACAGATCCAAAACACGAAAGCTTAATTAAAATTAATTTAAGAGCACTTGTAAATTGTGTGGACTTTAATCCATTAGGACGTTGTAGCGACCCATTTCCGCTTGGTCGCAAAATAACTTACCCTCTCCCCTTTTTTGCATCTTCTTTTTCTTTATTGTTCGCGCTTTGTTGCCGATATTTTTCGTCTTCAGCTTTCTTCAAAGAGTTTTATTTGTCCAGATGACAATGAAGATTAGCCATACAGAACATCCCTTTCATTGTTGTTTGCTTGGATTTTTATGTTTATTGCTTCTTCATTTTATTACTGAATATTTCTTTGCATATCGTAATGTTCTTCTGCGTAATGGTTGCTATTAATCTGGCGTAATTACTATGTAACGTAGCAACATGATCGTATACGACGTGGTAGCACTGTCTTTACAATATACGATATAATATTTATGGTAGAGTCCTTATGACCGTAGATCGTTTAATAGAATGGTTATTAAGTGAATAAATAGAGCAAATGCTTATATACGTTTTTACCGACACCAGCTTATTATAAAGTTCCAATATACTATATATTATACAATGTATTATACAGTTAACAATACGAGCGTCCCGAACATGGGCTCTGCAGTGAATAATCTAGTGGATCACCTCTCGCAATGATATTTAACTTAGGTTTAGGAAAGGAGATTATTCCTAGAAAGGATACTAACGCCAGTCCGAGTTAGCAGGTAAAGGTATACCAACCTAAGTTGGGGGTTAAGGTGAGAGTCCTGGCTCCAGTCCAAGCCAGGTAGAGGTGACCACTTTTCGGAGCGAAGAAGTGATAACTTCAAAGGTGACTGACTGGCCTTTTTATATCCCTATTTGTGGGCGTATTTTCAGTACTTCCAACTCTTGCCGCTTGGAGGTTGTTGTCGTCTGCTTCTTATGGATTCTTAGTCAGCTTTATGTAACTTTTATTGTTTGTTTACTTTTGTGCTTAACACACTGACCTATTTATCCATATCCCATTACAATATTTTATTTCATTATTTTCTTCAACAATTTTTCTTTCGTTGAAAATCTTCAAAAACAAACAAAGATCTGGTTGTTGTTTTATTTTTCGTTGTGATTTTGGTGGCAAGCCACACTTCTTTTCGCTCCGGGTTGTCTGATTTGATTCTCTTCTCTGATTGGTTGAGACCAGTCAGTAGTTAACACATGGTCGTCGAGTAGGAAAGGCTGTTCTAAATTTACGCTGCCTCCGAAAGTTATATAAAAGCAATATGATAATGCAGCCAATGCCCTGAAATTTTATTAATATATAGAGCAGTAGTAAATAATATCAACTTTTGGGAGCTGTTTCTCCTTATCTTTTATAAAAGAATCTGTGAATCGAATGCTGCAGTTTGGGGTCTTACACCCTCCACATTGGCCTTGACCGGGAGTGGACGAGACGAAGCATCTTTATGGCAATTTGTTTGTGTGAAGTGGTGTTCTTAAGTGTGTGAGGTGATTTATTGTGGTAAATGTGGTGTTCAGTGATTTTTCTTAGTTTTTCTGAAATAAATAAAAATATAATTACAGCGTGGTTGATACCCCATTTTCAGAGTGTATGCAAATAATTTAGTGTTTTTTTTTATATGAAATTGGTGTGGTTTTTCTGTCAAGTGATGTGCACCGTAAGAATGTCTGCTTAATTTGATAGGCATCGGGGTTCGGTTATCTAAATTCAGGTATGTATCAAATTAACACAGAAAAATTGACAGTCGCCACGACCGGGACTCGAACGCGGATCTACCAGTTACACACCACGGCACGGCCAATTCTATGTGTATATGGAATGTTGCTCTAGCCTAGACAGTCTCCCAACGCTTCATTGCTGGTTTCGAGACCCAGGCACTCCACTCATGCGGAGATTTTTGGTTGAGGAATCTTTCTGCTATCAGGCAGTATGAAAGAATAGATGTTATTACCTTTTTCACAATAAACCTTGTGTTGGTAAATGATGAAATTAAATGTGTTGGTAAATGTGAAAAAGGTAATAACATCTATTTTTTCATACTGCCTGATGACAGAAATATTCCTCAACCAAGAATCTCCGCATGAGTGGAATGCCTGGGTCTCGAAATTAGCAATGAAGTGTTGGGAGACTGTCTAGGCTAGAGGAACATTCCATATACACAGAAAAATTGACAATCGCCGCGACCGCGACTCGAACCCGGATC
>JAGDQP010020235.1:17597-33613 GCA_022664845.1 Lepisma saccharinum | reverse complement strand
GAATTGGCAAACCTTGAAGTAACAAGAGATAGAGAGAGAGACTCCTCTCGCGTTTATACATTCCCGTCTCCCGCGTTCTTTCTTCAGTCAGAGCGTGGACTTACATGTTTGAGTCATATCAAACAATGAAAATAGCTCAAATAATGTTAATTGACCATTGTCGTTCATACAAGTTGTATAATAAGTAAAGAAAACATCCTTCCTTTTTGCATATGTAGTAGTGGATATATTACATAAATGAATTGTGATTCCATAATTTCAATCAATATTTATTTTCAAATAACGTTGTTATATTAACAGACGATGGATGGAAAACAACTGGAGGAGCCTCTCTACCTTTGATAACAACTCAAGCTACACGCGCGTTCCTTCCTTCTGAGGGAAGGAAAGGAAACTCCTCTGTCTGTGGCAAACTCGCCAATCGTCGGCATGTATTCGCCGGCGCTTGGGTGTAGAAGTTACGTTGAATATATGGGATGTGTAAGCTAAGGATAAGAAGACGTACTCCTGGTTGAGGCAGTGTGTGGGAGAAACTGACGCGCGTTTGATATTACATTGCTATATGACAAGACACCAACATCCAGAGTTGCCAATTGCAGATTGATTTAATTAAATAATCTTGATTATGCACGTTAGAATTTTTTTCCATGAGAATGTTCATCTACATGTATTTGACTGTAAGAAGTTCCTTCTTTCCTACACGGAGGAAACGACACTGCCTCGAGATCTTTAGTTCATTTATGTTCACAAGCGCTGATATTGGAAGGTATAGATAGACGACAGACAAACTCTTCCGCTTTCTTCAGTGTCTTCTGTCAGTTCACCTCTCTCTAAACGGTCAAGAAGAAACGGGCAGTGCTTGAAAACATTCCCTGCAGTCTTTCTTCCAAAGGCTCATGAAACTTCTGAGTAGTAACCACTAGTCGATCCTGAACAAAATTGTTAATAACATCAGTTCCTCTTTAGTGTGCCGACAATAAAGACTATGTAAGATGTGGTGGGGCAAGATCACGTGTCTAGATATAAATTGCATTTATAGTGAAGACACCAAAATTCTAAAATTGGCGTACAAGCTTTATGATGTCCTTTTGATCTCTTAAGCATCTATATTTTGAAAGGTCCTTGGATTCTGATAAACGGTGTTCATCATCCTTCAGTCCAATACTAAACATCTCATATGACTTCGGCAGGATTCGACTGTGTTCGTTTACTGTTATACGCCATCTTTTTCTTGGGGAATCGTTCCGGGTTATCCCAATCAACCCATCTGCAACTTCATTTATACGGTTGATATGTTCTAATGCCTGACCAGTTAATATACTGTTGAAAGCATTGTGTATTTTTTACTGTAAAATTCCCAGCACGAAATTGTTCAAATACATAAGGATGAATCTCAAGTAACAATTTCATATCAGCTAAGTAGATAGTGTCCCAGCGTACATAATATTGTGTTGATTGTAGACAGCAAACCAAACAAGCATTTTTGTGAAAGATGAGATGTGAAGTTCCCAATTCCATTCTCTAATGAAGTGAAGTAATATCTCTACCATACTCATGTACTGTCGCCAGAATTTTGAGCGTCAAACTTTTTGACTACTGATTGCACTTGCGTATTTCCTAAAGATTTCGTAAGTTGTTGCACGAAATAGCTTGTCTAATTCTCACATCTTTCGAAGGATTCTTGTGATTCTTCATGATATGAACTCATGTTGTTCTTCACCTGACAGTAAAGATTATCAACTGCTTGTTCTATTTCATCTAATGACATTTGTATTCCTTCATTGGTTGCCCGTTCTATCACATCTGGGCATAAAATTCTTTATAATACTTCATAGGTCAACTTGAGAGCACGGATAGTACGATTGTATGATTTTTCAGCTAAAATATCTGTACCTACATGTGCTCCAAATTCGCCATTTTATTACCAACCCTCATTAAGATCTGAACATGTCATGTGCTCTCCTATAACACGCATGAAGTTCAGAGCTATGTGAAAATCCACGAGGTTTGATCAAAAGGTTTCCGCAGACATTACTATTTATCCATGTCAGTGATTTTGCTTTGCAGTAAAGATTATCGACAAGTTTTAAAACTGTTGGTTGGCATGAGTTGAGTTCGTTGGATATTTTCAGACATAATTGTATTACAGTGCACAAAGTGCTTTCCTCGTGAGAAGCAGAATTGATAATTGGCATATATCTCACAGTTATTAAACTTTTTTCGGCCGATATTGAAGACATAATCCTGTCCATGAAGGAACCACCTATGCGTTATGCAAAGTTCCTAGGTAATGTGTTGTGCAAGTATATTAGCTTCCACACTTTCACTATTTGTGAATCAATCTGATTTCAATACTCCAGGTAAATATACTGGAATTGGTCGGACCTGCCGTCCATAAGCTGCTTCTATTACTGTATTAGGAAAAATGTTAGGAATTTGGGAAGATTTATTTCTAACTATCTTAAGCTCCTTCTGCTCACCATTTTCTGCAACAACTGAAGCCTTAACCTGATATGCTACCATATGCGTTACATGGGAAATTCTCGCACCATTAAGAGAGTCTTCAATAATATCAATATTATCTGCTGCGAAGTGAACAAATTTGCCTGTTTGAAGATTAGAAGGAATCCTTTTATTTCCATTCGGAGAAAAAAAAATTAAATTCTCTCTGTGTGCTAATTGTGTCGATACACCGGACCTAATCGTAATTGATAGTATTTCACACTTTATGCATTAGATCAATAAGTGCCTTTGATCTAGTCGCTTGGTGGACTGCAGTATCTATATCAATGTGCGTTGAACTTAATGTGTGTCCTTTGGAAATATTATAAACTATGTCTTGACACAGGCTGAGTACACTTGTATAGAATCGGTGAGTTTAGAAATGATAAATTTCCAAGTTTTGGTTAAGTTGTTTATTTACACTAGATCTATTTGATGGGCAAGAAGGGGAATATTTAATTACAGTGAGTGAGGTAGTTTGGATGCCGTGTCTATCAATGATGTTAAAAGGATAATATGTCTGGAATCTTATCCTTCTTTATCTCTTTTCTTTATAAAATGAAATGTTGAGGTTAAAAGAAAAATGATACATTTCGAAATAGTATGCACTATATTTTGTCTCGTTTAAATATTGGCCTTAAGTTTAAAATGACTGGTAAAATCCACGACAAAACCGTTAGAGAGCACGCGAATTCTATGACCTTGTCATGAAAATCGTTTTTGATTACATGCACAACGTGTTACTGGAGGGATTCAGTACACCAGTTCAGAAGGTATTTTATTTTAGAACACTATGGCATTATGTTTTTTGTATTCATAATCTCAGCGCAGACCAATTAGTGTTGTACACCTACCACTAGTAGCTAAGCTTTATGTATAAATAAATACGCCTAGTAGGCCTAAGCCATATGTATAAATACGTAATATAGCCGAACTAGAATATTAGATTAAGATATAAAGAACATTGTAGATCCCAATCATTGCTTATTCTTTCTCAAAACTGTCACGTACGTACTAAAATTACACTACTTATTTTTTAAAAAATGTTCCTAAAATAAAGTATATCCATCCATCTTTCTATAGTCAAGCATATTTGTTATCCTGTTATTAAGATTCTCCTATGCGAAATACATGATTAAATCGGTATATCGGGAGTTAAAATAGGTTACGTTCTTGCAGTGAGATTAAAAAGTATAATTCTCCACACAATAAATACTTCATTGTCGGTTTAATAAAGATACGACATTTTATTGATTGGGGGCTATTCTTGTTTTAGAATACTACAAATCTCTAATGTACTTTTCGAAAATCCTTCAGTAAAGTGTATGACGTGCGTTCGGGGTCGAGAAGGTATCCACAAAGTAATATTGAGGATTAAGCAAATTTGGTGAAATACCTCGCAACAGAGAAACTAACAAAGGATGTATTAATCATGAATAAAACACTATTTTTAAAGTATTCGTCGGCAATATCTTTACACTTATATCTCCTTTTATTGCCTTCTTGGTACATTCGTATTTTTCTTACAGTAAACGAATAATCCATTCATTCAACAAAATATTATCCTTTCTTTGGTTGATAGTCCTTTTAGCAACTTTCATTAATGCTCCACCGTCCTTCTTGCGACACCATATCACTATACAGATTCCTGTGTTAATTCTCATGTAACAGAATGTTATCACTTACAAAAATGAATATAAAAGTTCCAATACCTTTCTTTATAGTCAGTGAAGATTATTATTTGAAAATGTCCACGTAATCAAACTATATAAAAAATATATTATACGAATCCACCTGCGATCGTATGTTTACTTCTTGAATTACTTTTCTGTTTGATATTCATGAAATATAATATGCAACATGAAATGAGAAAAAAGTGCTGAATGAAGATATATAAATCAAAACTATTAATAACCTTTCCTAACAAAGATTGTTCTAATGTACTGAGACTAAACGGATATTTGTTAGAAGATCATCAACTAATTCCAACCTATGCATTTATTTACTAGCATTAACGCATTCCCATCTATTCGGCTTTTCATCTGACTCGATAACACAACAAAGTCTTTTGGCTTTCTCCGCACTACCTTACACAAATATTGGTGCTGAAAGGCTAATCGAATATCTCTTCTTTGAAACAACGAACTGTTCTGCTTTAATTTCGCAATGACACTAGGAATTATGTAATTTACGATTCCTGGTTACAACAAACGTTTCACAGTATATTAAGCCATTTGTTCTTACACATCAGTTCGTACTCCATCCTTGGACGAACAACATTCAGAACAATTAAAAATATTATTTCGAACGACTACAGCGGCACTTATCGGAATCCTACTCATGCTACAAAAGTTCATGTCATCCGCACTCCCTGTGCTGACGTGAAACAGACTACCTTCATCGAAGTCCACGGGTTCGGTGTCCGGAAACAACGTCTACGCATTCCTCCCTGTGCTAAGGTCACAGATATACTCATCACTCGCAACGCTGACGTGAGTATTCTTCAAAAACCAGACAAACCCCTGTTGACATGCCCGCTCACCAACGACTTGGCTTGCACTGTGGGGGATCAGGGTTGCCACAGTCCTAGCTCTGGAGTAGGCTGAAAAGTAGTACCAAATTGAAGCAAAGTGGGCTGAATTCATTTTTTCTACACCAGTATAATACATGGCTCTATAACACAAAACTAAAGGAGGCAAAGTTCTAGAACACTTGCTCCCTCCACTTCCAAGAGTCCAAGTAACGAAAGTGCTCTTTTATAAAAAGTAATTTCCACGGATGCAGCTGTAACACTGCAATTAAGTTAAATTGTAGCAGATACGTGCAGAAAACTTACATCTTATACAACTTAATTCAGTATTATAGCTGCGATAAAAAAAAAAAAACATGCATGGCAAATAATTAAAAGAGAACTTTCTTAACAAGAGCCCTTGGAAAAGTACAACGAGAACACACCAAAACGGCAGCTACGCAGTCTAGAATGGAAGAATAAAAACACTGACTTTAACTAACTCGTCTACACCCACTTGGCTAAAGAGTGTAAACGTCAATAAACATCAAAATATGTATAACCTCAAACATTTTTAATAGTTGTCCTAAATAATTAAACTCAATCGAAGTAACAAGATAACTACGGTAACCTACAAAATAATAATATATAGCTAATAACGATAATAAAATTCCAAGTGGAAAAAGCTGTTATACTTTACAAGAGCTCCTTCTGTTATATGGCGTTGCACGTTTTTAATATGAACTTATTTTGATTAATTGGTATCAAGAACTTCCTATATCGTGTGCAAAATTAAGTGGTATAATGACACTTGCTTTTTATATACATACGCATTAGGAAATTTAATAAAAATAGTGACTAAAGGTACTTGGAGGTTAGGTAAGTCAGGTTCGGTGTTTCTTTTAATTGCACACGCGACATGCACAGAGACATTGTTTCTGCACTCGGAACTCCTCAAAATGTTATGTTTTGCTTTCTACAGCCATGAAAGAGCCTAAAATGCGTGCAAAAATGAAAAAAAAGAAAAGTTGCTGTAGTAGAATTTGTCATGTTAATGCAACATTATAACTTCGACTTTAAGAACTTTTCCCCCCATCTTGCACGCAATTTAGTGTCTTTCGTGGCTATAGGAAGCAAAACATAGTATTTTGAAGAGTTCTGAGTGCTCTATGCCAGAAGGGGTGCAACGTCACAGAATAAATGTTCAATAGTATTTTTAAAGAGTCCAACACACAGTATGAGTAACGTTAGATGCAGGAAAATTCTTACACGTTTGAAAATGTGACAAGTAATTGTTAAATGGTGCCGAATTGGGTAGAATCGTACCAATATTTTTACAAAAGGGGCTGAAAATGCCAGCGTGGTACCAACGGGCCGATGAATGACAAAAAGGGCTGAATTTGGTAAAATTGTATCAAGTGTGGCAACCCTGTGGAGGCTACAGCCAACAAAAGTAGCAAACTTCGGGTTCCCTTTCGCTAACCACGGAGCTTTTCAGCAGTCCGGTGGAATTACAGCGAACTAAACAGCTGTGTTCAAAATACGAATAATGACCCAACTGTCCTTGGTCTTGGACTATTCTTAGATTCAGTGTTGGTCTACGGTCTGACTAAAGTGTACTATCTACGGAATGACCTTCAAATTTCTTATTAACCTTCATCGGCCTGTGATGTTCTGCTGCTTGTGTTGTAAAACATTCCTTGCCAATGCATTTCTCTTCTAGTTCGTACATCTCGTTGCAATGTCTTGTAATTGTCCTTTCATAAAAATACTCCAAAAACTTTAGAATAATTCGATGGCGAAGGTCAAGTTTCCACGGGTGAAAACCAACATCCTCTGTTGAGCATCGGACAAACTATAGCTGCTCAAACAGCATAAAATGTGATTATTTGCAAATATTTGGACAGTGTTTGTGCTTGATGATGCATGTTACAATATTATCATCTTTTAAGTGCTAAAGTAACATTTAAACTTATTCAATTTATTATAAACTGTGTTTATATACAATTAATATAGCAAATGTATCAAAGATTTTTTTTTCTCTCAGAGGTACACGCTATATGGGTAGATATTAAACATACTTAGAGATTAATATTGTATTAGTTTTACACTCCTTTTCCAAAATATAAAGTAATTTGCAAGGAGTTGATGTCCATCCATGCAGTTGACGTTTTTCTATTTTTTTTTTTTTTTTCGTTGCCATGCTATTTTATAGTGAGAATGGAATTCTACAATGAAGCATGAATGAAGTCTTTCATTGTTTGATTCTGATCATAATTAAAGGAAACAAAAATTAAAATAAAATACAATCATTATAAGTTCCATGGAGTTGATGATCAGTAAGTAAAACACACCTGATCGACTGTAGAAGCGTCTCCCTTGTAGTTACACTCAAACAAGACCAGAACGAGTGTTTCCTGTTTAGTGCATGTAAAAATGATATCCATTGTGTTAGCTTCACACTATTATTACAACTTTTTTGTAAATCCATGGAGCTGATAATAAAACGGGTTTCGTGTGTTTCAGTAAATGTAATTTTCATACTAATAGATTTACTTTCGATTTAATTGCGATTCATGTTTCGAACTAAAGTATTGCGAAGAATGATTGCTGAAAATTAACTGGGAAAGTAAACACAAGTATTGAAAACACGTCTCAAACATAATGAAGTTGAGTGTCATTCCATGGAGTTGACATTAAGCATATTTGAAGCAAAATCACACAAATATTATTAAAATATGAAAGTGTATAGAAACTGATCCAGTTATAAGGTGCTTTAAGAAGCAAATAGAAGGAAAGAAATAGATGTATATCGGGTACATCTGTTTTAAGATACTATTCAAGTACACAAAATGCCCCATTTCTTGAGAATGGCCCTATTATGTTTGCTATAACAAATTATATTTTTATCGTAAATTCCGCGAGTGAAGTCTAAGATCTCAACCAATCATAACTGAGGAAGACCAATACGTTTTAAGTCAAGCTTGCTTTGTTGTTTTGATGGTGTTCTGAGGATTGCATAACCATCAGGATAATGAACTTTCTCTTGTCACCATAATAGTAAATCTAATACAATTTTGAAGAAGTCAGCTGCTTCGCATTAGTCGCTACACCTCGGATGTTCACCCAATGTTTCCATAGTAGCTCTTACAAGCTTTACAACAATGTACAATAAAGGCGAAAACTGGCAACAAGGTACTTCAAGGAGTTGATCTATTGGTTGGTAAACAGGCAAACGCACTAACGTTCTTTCGAAAGTTGGAGTCACAACGAAAAACTGAAAATGAGGTTAGTTATTATGTCAAATTGTGCTTGATATAGTAAATTACTGGAAAAGCAACGGACAAAAACATACTTATGAGTAATTACTATTATACCAAACAAAATCATAGTTATATATATATCATATATATATATATAATTAAGTAGAACTATTTTTGAATATAAAACGCAAGGATGCAATATTCCGAGACGATGCTTTGTTCCAAATGGCGTGGTGAACTGTGCAACACACCTATTTTAAAATAAAACTTGATGTGTTGTGGCTTCTTACTTTTCTTTTGCTATAGAATTACAATTTGAAGAAATTTGATTTTATCCCTGCAGCACCTCCTACTGGCCGTTCAAATTGTTCTTCCTGCTAAGAGGTGAAACGTATACTAGACCACTTCATAGCAGGAAGGACAAAATGAAAGATGCTGGAAAATAAACTGATAAGTTTTGTTTCAGTTGTTTACATTCACTAATTTTACATTTTATTTATTCCTAAACCTTGTTGTTCCTTGAGAATGGACGTAAAGCGAATCCGAAAGCTAAGATTTTTTAATTTCACCAGAAGAAAGGCCATCGGTAGTTCGTAAGGTAAGCGCTATGAAGTGGAGATAAACTCTACATTCTGAATCAATATCAACACAGATTGCCTTATAACTTACATAATATATCCTTCTTGGAACTAAAACTGGCGCAGCACTATTTTCGAAATGCACCATTACCTGAAGTAGAGGAGAATAAGATAGGTAAAGTTGGGTTAGTTTACCTTGTAAAAGACGTTAATAAATAACGTTATGAGAGGACATATGAATAAGTACGTAATTCGAGAGCCTAGAACTGCGTTATGTATACAATATTGAAGCCATCAGCATAAATAATTGTTAATAATTTCCAACATACAATTACAAGAGAGATATGTAAAAAGTCATCATGTACGGGATTGCTCAGATGCTTACTACAAGTGCCATGGAGAATAGCTTTTATGTTCGAGTTTTCAGTGCTTTCGAACCATCATTATCCGAAACTAAGAATAGGAATAAGCATAGAGGTCAAAATCACGTAAAAACGTAAAATCAAAAAAGACAACCAACATAGTACAGAGATAAGAGTCCATCAAACCATTTGAACTATAGCAGCATCTTGAGGGTTGTAACGAAATTTTGAATTTGATATTACAGCTACGGACAAATCCTGTAAAGTATAGTTCATCATAATTTTAATAATAATAATCACTGAATCTAAGCAAAGGAGAAGACCTGCAGATGTCACACGCGGTGAAGGTTAAAAACCTTTCATTAAGAAAACCCACGCAAGGAAGATATCTGGTCGAAATCAACGAGGATCACGTAGAAAAACAAGAATCATTTGAGAAGCCAAGACACGGACATCTATTGCCAGAAACATAAGGTTACATTCAGGCAATACAAGACCACGTGATAGAACCTAAACAGTACATAAAAATACTTTGTGGAATATAACGAAATTAAGAAAGACAAGTGCATACTCTGTTACACACAGAAACGCCTCAGCATATCACAAGCCGATATGTACTCACGGCCCAAATGAAATATAAGAAAAGTAATACCAAATAGTAGAAATAGTGCACCGAGAAATATAGAATATTTCCTTTTCTAGGAAATATAGAAAAAGGATAGAAGACGAACTCGGACAAAACCAAATTAGCAGACGCAATAACCAACCAGAATAGACTAGACATAACAGTAGTTGATATAGAAAGAAGACAAGTACTTCTTGTAGGTGTAACAGTTCCAGGGTGGAAAATGTCAAAGAACAGAGGAAAATGAAACAGGTGACAATAATACCGTAGTGATCACGAACACAGAAGCTGTACAGAAATTAGTGAAGGAGGAAGTACAAACATTAGTATTAGAAAGAAGAGTACCGGTAATATAACTCACTCGAAGAGCGCAATTCTCGCAACATGCAGAACTGTAAAAAAAAATCTACAGAATAAGGAATAGACTGGTCCAGGAATCGAAATCTTTCCGGATGGGAGCAGACACAAGGAGGGAAAAAAAGTAATCATAGGAAATAATAATAACTAAGGAGAAGAATATTGTATATTTAACTCACTGGACTGCTATGTATGCAACACTACACTCAGGCCCGCAGCTTGTATTTATACAAAGGGGAGAAAACCCGAATACTGGCGCCCGTTCGAAGGGACCAAAAGCGTACAACGCCCCCCTTTATCTTCATTTGGAGCCCCCACTCCGGCGCCTGGAGCAAGTTCACCCTTTTCTCCCCTTTCTTGCGGCTCTGATTACACTTGGGGTTACGTGTTTCCAAACCTACTCATATCATAAGCTTAAGTTATTGAATCCAGTATTGATGGAAGTAGATAATGTTTCATTATTTCTTACATATAACATTGAATATGATTAATGTTTGCTGATAATAAATAAAAATATATGTTTCCTAAATTTTCTTTCAGGTTATACTGGTTGCATTTATGCGCAAAGATCCTTGGTTACGGAATCGTAACTTGGCTTTTGTGGCACGTTGGATCTTTGGCTCTGAGAAACGTTCCTACAAAACTTAACATCGTAACTCAAAAGTTAGTGGCAGTAGCTTTGCGACGTTGAAAATAGATTTTAAGTTTTCCAAAGACTGTTTAGAAGTATTGTGATTGTTGTAGAACTTTTCAGAGCATAAGAGTTAATGTCTATCCCCTTTTTTGTTATAAAAAGGGGGATAAAAAATAATTTAAAAAAATCATGGGCTTTCTTTAAGTGTGTTAGTGAAGAAGAAAGGTAATTCCACATTCGAGTTTAGGTGAAACAATACTGCTTAATACAACTGTTACTTTCTAATGTATCATGGCAAGATACATCTCAAAAGAAAATATTGTTTTGGTTTTACAAGGTGATGTTTCCAATATAATACAATTTTACAAAAATAAACAGGTGAAGGTAATTGTTCAACAGTAGTATGTATACTCGAGCAGATTATAAATATAAGTTAAAGAAAACATACAGTTAGATGTAAAATATGAAGTGTAGTAAGACAAAGAAGTTTATAAAGATAAGTTATATTTATAGTAAATTTCTAATGTGTAAAGTTTGTGTGCGTTAAAGCAATTTTGTATTTTTTATTAAGTTGTAATAATAAAATATTTAAATGACAAAGTACGTCTAACAAAAAGAGATGACAATATATGAATTCCAGAAGTTATTATTTTAAAGTATGACACAAATGCTATTTTGTAGATGTTCCTTGTACTAAGACAACAAAATGTAATTATAAATAAAATAATGGTTTTAATCCTTACCTTTCGTGATTTTTACTTTAGATATAATGAGATTGCGTGCGAATTATACTTGGAAGAAAATTAAACCCATATATGAATTATTCATTGTTTCACATAGATGTTAATAGGATAAAAAACACAGCACAGCTGTAGTCTGTCTATTTAGCAAAATGACGTCACTCTTTGTCTTTTTCTATGTGCTAAGGTAGGATGGAAGCTTAAACAGGAACCAATCAGATCATCAATGCTATTTTTTCTAGTATTCAGTTATTTATTGGTGCAGAAATTGCTTTTACACTATATCCTTTTGTTTTAATATCCTTGTTTTTCCACAACATTGAAATGAACAAGATGGATGAGAAAATAAAATATTTAATTTTGTTCAAACAAGTATTTTATTTAGGCTTTTATTAAAAATAACACTATGTAACAACAAGTTATGTTTATATTAGGTATTTGCATTAATACACTTCATAGCTTTTCACTCACAAATTCGTGTTATCTTCGTAACAAAACAAATGCATATATTAATTAGTTAAATATGCTTAGATAAAATGAGAAATCAGGTGTACACAGTTATATTTAACACATGTTAACAATTCCAAAATATGGAAAATATACTTTTCCATCAGTATATATAAGTATTGTTCATCTTAATATACCATCTTCATCATCATATTGCTATCGGGAGGTTCATATGTCTCATAGAATATTTCAGTCATTTACATTCGTTTCATCATATTTTTACATGTGGATTCTGCGCCTATATATCCATGGTTCTACAAAAAAGTAATCTGTACGTATAACTTTACTGGTGAGAGATATGCAAATCTCTGAAACAGTGATGCCAATTCGAAAATGGATATATCCCACCTAAAAGCCTTAAATGTCCCATTTCATTCGGAAATGTATCACAGATTACCAGTATATGGTAAAGTGGAGAAATGCTGATCACTTAAGGAAACTGGTAAATAAAATCCAATATAGGGTCTACAACTTACAGGAAATTGTTCAATACAAACATTTATAGACTAATCATTCAAGTACAAGATACCAGTTATTACGATAAAGATACCAGTTATAGACAAAGGGAATATACAATATCTTTATGAGTGAGAAGCTGCATTTCGTCGGATGTACCTGAACTAGGGAAAATTCCGATCATACCTCTGAGACAATACAACACAATGATACAGCTTAAATAAAGTACTTGAATAGTGCGATACTGAATTGACTATGTGTTTTTTTTTTCGTTAAGGCAAAAGTCACAAATGTGTTTGCGCGCCATAAATCCAATTGCTAAATACATTCATTGCATTTGTGCCAAAGTACCTCTTGTCTGCCTTGTTCATCGCACAAAGCACATATATTGCGAGATTGTAAAGCTGTCATCAATTAGCAATTAAAGAAATCCAGAATAGTAGTAAGGGTTTCCAACAAGATTTATTTTATAGGTAAGTTATAGCGGATCGTATCGTGGATGGATCAATGATGTATGGAAGTCCTGAGTGGATTTTATCAGACTGGCTAATCCTTAGTGGATAAATAGGTGCAAGGTCTTAGTGGATCATATGACGTAATTGGTGTCCTGAGTGGACAAGGTAAAGTCTTGGGTGAGTTCTTGATGAATACAAAATGTTTTGAAGATCTTAGTGGCCTAATATAAATAACAAATAAGTCAAATTAGTAACAATCGTGAATAAAGTAATGGAAGTATAATTATACTTGTGGTTACTTAAATTATATTAAGGATAATAGTAAGAAACAGCGTCTATACGTTAAAATTAATTAGGAGATAGGAGATATTTAATAAAATAACTAACGTATAGCATCATTGCATATATCACATTCATCAAGTGCTTCTTCAATATCATCATCATCAGATGAATCTACATTCAGTAAGATTACTTATAAAATAATGGCGAATCAAGGAGAGATGACTGGGAGGCTAGAACAATACATGCATTACGATGCAATGGATTACGATTTTGTGGGATGGAAAGGCATTCCAAACGTACTTGTAAAGTCGTAAGTAGTGCGTGTCACCTTGCACATGTCAACTGCGCGTCCTGAAAATGCAAGAAATCAGGACATGCATTTCCCACCTACACGGCACACGTAGTGCTTATGACGTAACCAGTACGTGTACGTCTACAATTATATACAACAGGACCACGATACAGTGCATAGCACATTGTCAAATCTTTCCAACTGTGTAGCCAAATTTTGCCATGGTTCAAGAAGCCTAAACAGTACGTTTTGTCAGCGCACATAAAGTCTTCTTTAAAACTGCTAACAATTATGCTTCCGTCTTTCTTCCTTTGTTTGCGATATGACGTAAGTTTCCGTTTAGTTTTCTCTTTGACTGGTCTTTCACAGAAAATGACACAGCAGTTTCCTCGCGTACTTTCGTTACTATTCTGGTTTTGTATCTGTACAAAGTATACCTGTACGTAATATATAAATGTTGTGCCTTTTCAAAGTTCGTACCAAATTTGCTTCTAATAAATTCGGTTTCTTTTACCAAGCACGTAAACATATTTCTGATACAAGTAATATTGACCAATAAATTCTGTTCAAATATAGGTTACGTTTCATGCATAGATAAAGTAATTAACTCTTCAATAAAACTTAACATTAATATAGTCCACTGATATCCAGTTTTCTTAACGAAGTTCCACAAATCTTCCTTTATTCTTATAAAGTCTATAGAATGAGGTAACGACACGGAATTGATATACTTGAAAGTTACTATAGTTATACACTCACAGGTTCACAGAAAATGGCGGATGAATACACTTTCTAAGTCCGAAAAAGTTGTACAATATGACCATACCTTATTTATATTTGATATATATATATATTGAGAACAAATATTTCAGCCATTGTTTCTGAACTGCAACGATACACACGCACTCTCTATCTTTTTGATTTATCTCAATACTTCATGGAATGTGCTTGTTTACAGTCACTTTCCTTTTTTTAAATAAATGGTGTATTAATCAGATATTGATTTTACACTTTGAATGTTTTATATCTACTGTTTCGTCTGTTCCTTTTTGATTAAAAATAATAAAGCAATTTAACACTACTGTTATTTAAACAAAGATAAAGGACTCCATATATTGAATATCCACAACAATATAATACAGATGACGGCTACAATAAAGCCTTCAATTAGGAAATCGACGAAATACAGCCTGTAACGAGAAAGCATACAATTAGAATACAAATAAATACATGTTCATTAGAGCAAAAGCTCACCCTGTCCAATTTATGTTCTATCTGCCTTGCACAGTTGAGGACAAAAGAAAATAACTCGACAACTTCCCGAAATATCTGAGACCTTAACACTGTCAACGATGTAAAAAAATATTTCCGCTAGATGGAACGAGTGTAGCGATTGGTGCGAGTCTGGTGGTGTTTCTCAGAACTTATTCAAAATTATCGGAGCGGCAAAACAGGCATCTATTTTTATCTCGAAATCTAATGTTCTTTCATTTGGTTCATTTGAAGTTAATAATAATAGATTCCAAATTACTTCCAAAGAATGATACATTGTTAGGAAGCGCAGTTCTGCAAGCTAAACTTATTTGTTAGGAACAAATAAATATTCGTGACAATTATTCGATTTGTTTAGAATACAGTGTTCATAGCAATGCAAAAAATATGGTTGAGTGATTCGGCAGATGACACCTTACGTGAAATAGCTACAAATTATTTATATCATTCTCGATTATAGTAGAAGACTTTTATCCAATTGTACCACATCTTTTTACATTGCCCTAGCTTTCAGTAACATATAATGCTTCTAATTGAAATGGTTCTCTCGTAGCTGCTGCATAGGTTAAAACTGAAGTAACTGCCTTGTCTATTGTCAGTCAACAAACCTAAGGTTATCAAGCTATTATCGGCAATTCCAGAAAGAACAGGGAGCCCATTTCATTCTTACCATAGTTAGTGACTTCACTGATAAACTGAACTGGTCGGCATTGAGGAATTTAAGGATCTTACCATGCTAGACGGTTCAATTACATTCTGCAGAGGGCTATAGAGTCAACTAAATGTATTCTAATAGCGGTACACCTGGCTTGCATAACAACAATCCGCTACAACTTTTGCCCTCGCGATACGGGTTCAACACCGAAGCCGGAATGAAACTCTGGACCGCTCCACTAAAGGTGAGTGTGGTGCTGACTGGACCACGCAGGAGACAAGATCTCATTAATTAATAAATGCAAATATTACTGAATTATGAATGATAATTTAAAGACGTGTGTTTCCATAATGTAATCGATCATTCACACTGTTCGGCAGGATAACGAGTGAGCCTAATGAATATAAGGATATGACACCCCAAATCCTGACAGAACCACTAGGAATGTTTCACAGTTGGTACCAAACAGTTAAGATCTTATACCTCCGACTGTGTTCGCCACAAATAAACAATTCCTCAGAGAAGAT
>JAGDQP010020235.1:0-17587 GCA_022664845.1 Lepisma saccharinum | reverse complement strand
TACCTCCGACTGTGTTCGCCACAAATAAACAATTCCTCAGAGAAGATGACGCTTGAACTGCTCCATCGTCCAATTTCTGTGGTTTCTGTCCCACTGCATGTGTAAAGAATCATATGTGGTTGTGACCAAAGGCTTGGATAGAGAATACCGTAAATGTTCTAGTTATGAAATTTCCGACATATAGTTAGCACTAGACTCACAAGATTGAAATTAAGGTTTGCTGTGGTTTGGGCAGCATTGATTTATTATATCTGACCACATAACCTTCTACTTGAACGTAATGCAACCGTCTGACACGCCAAGACCTTTAAAGGGTGTCACGCCACCGAGTTTAGTTTTTTAGTTTTGAGGTCGCAATAAGGGCGAAGTGCCCTACCGTCAGTCCACGCACTTGTATGTATACCGCCATGATCCTCGAGACAGTTCCACAGATCTTATCATCGATGCACCTATCTATCCTCTTTTAAATACCTACACATCTGACATTATGATCTGTCTGTGACATATGTAAATATGCTCTAGTACCGTGTGCTACACGACAAAGGTGCCCTCCTGCGGCAACCCCCCAAGATTCATGTCTGTGACCAGCGTCTGACGTGTAAGGAGTGATTTAAGTGAGATGCCCTACAGGCAGCTGTTCCAGTTAACCTGACCTACCCATGTACATAGATAAAGATTCATAGCAATTTAAAGATAGACTAATAACATTTTTTACTTCTTAATCACTATTGCGCAGGTATAATGAGATCTAGCTATACACTTACATCATTGCATGCCTTCTTGCAGAAGGAAGTTCTTCGTCCTTATCGTTCATAAGATACCTCTTCATACCGAGAACACTATTCTTCCAATATTCACTCTCATCCACACCTTTCATGGAAAAGTTGAATGTTGTTCTGTCCTCTGGGAGAATTCCCTGCTCAAGCCTCTTGAAGTTGTCGTTTTGAAAGTTCCAATGACCTTGGCCATAATACTTGAGCTTTTCACAGGCTTTGTACACGACTTTATGATATCTCATAACCCTATAATTAGAAACAAATAAGAATTTAGTTACCACCTGAATAGAGACAATTGCAAGGTACAACACCTCAAATCTACTGGCAACTTATTTGTGTTTAATAGTTACTTATGGAATGAATTCAAGTTATATATCTATCCATCTATATTCCGTCTGTTACTCCTTACAATAATGAAGTAATTCAGTAATGTTATTAACAAGAAGATTGCACAGCCTTCCACTTCATTTTAGAGTATCTTCAGAAATCTCGTTTTAATTTATAGCTTGAACATTATCATTGAAATCAGAACCATCTTACATGATTTGAAAAAGTTAATGTGTGCTCTGTGACACTTTACTATCTGCGGACAAAGACGGTACAGGTGAAATTACTTAATCTAAACACAAATATAGTTTGAGATTCGGTACTGCGTTAAGTTGAATTGCTCTCATTTACAATTAGGAATTGCATGTCGTTATTTCTGAAAACAGGGGCGTCTCGGGCCTCTACTAGGGGCAACTTCAACATTTTGCCTCTTGCTCTTCTTTCTATCTTCATCTTTCTCTCCTACTCATTCCTTCTTCCCCCACACACAAGAGAGAGTGTGTGTTCATTCTATCTCTGCGGATTATTATAAACATTAGCTCATTAATGTTCTAGTTATAAGAACGTTATATTTGTTACAGGTGGAACCCACACAGGCATGTTCGGATCAGATAAATTCTCAGAAATTGGCAGAGATCAGCCCTTTTTTTGTTTGTTTCGAGAAGAGAAATATTTTCTTATATTAGTATGACACAATCAATATATTATTATTTATTTATGCTTTATTTAAATTTGAATGTAGGGTTTGCTATGTTAATAAAGGACATGCCCGTTTCGAAAATTTTCACACTATTAATTTGGATACTGTTTCAATTTGTAATATTGGCTCTTTCTGTTAGAAATTTGGTAGATAAATATTTATTAATCACTTACTTTAACCAATTTCAACATTAGTGCTAATCTTTTGACCACTGTTGACTCATCCCAGATGTATCTCAGAACATTGCTTTGTCAATAGAAATTATAAGTATTTAATCTGACAACATTCTTTGGTCGCCATTTTGAAAATGTCAGAATGAGTTTTGAAACCACCCATAACTTGAATTACCCTCAGAAAATATAACATTTGAAACAATAATAGGTTTTCTTTCGTTATTTTTATGTGCTCTCTCTCTCTCTCTCTCTCTCTCTCTCTCTCTCTTTCGCTAGATTAATATCAAAAGCATCATTGTCCAGCTACCTAAATTGCTTACATTGTTCAAACTTAAATCAACTTTAAACAATCAACAGTAACTTCATCAATATTTAAAGTAAATAAAAAGTGTTTATTTTTCATATTTGAAAACGAATTGTTATTAATTTCATATCCACTCTAGATATTATTAACTCTCTAAATTGTATTAAATAACACTACTTGATACTTTATGACTAACAATACCCAGTTTTCTGGAACACCTGTTCTAAATATCATAAAAATAAGGTATAGTTGGACACATCCATGTAAAAAAATGTTTCAGATCGATTATCTGGTAATCTAGAAAAGATGTCGGAACTGTTTGAAGAATATAAAATAACTTCCTGTAAATTACGCTCATGTTAACTATAATTTAGTTCTCGGAGAAGTGAATATAAACTTGAAAAGCAAAGGTGATAGAAATAGAGAAATGAGGAAGTCCATTTTAGAGAAGTTAAAAATACGAGAAACTGAAACATAAATTTGTGGAGAAGTTGGGAAAGAAATGCTCTAATTGGGTATGAATAGATTGAAAAATTAACGGACAGTGGGCTACACAAAATATTATTTAGTTTATGTAATGGGGTATCGTGAAGAGAAAAGATATAAGAAAGAATGGGTTATAGAAGAAATTTTGAACAAAGTGAGACACGCAAGCGGATAGGTTCAGATGGAGGCAGAAAGATTTACAGGAAATTAGGTAACTAGTTACGAAGAGAAACAGACAAATCAAGAGAAACATGACAAAACAAGAGAAGATAAATGTAATGAATTGAAAAACCTGCAAAGAGTAGGAAGATACAATCTGATGCACACGCAAATAAAAATAATGAACTTGGGAATAAAATGAATTAAATCAACTTGCTTGTTTGAAGATAAAAATGATCTTATTAGTAACCTGAAAGGACTATTGTATGCAGGGAAGGAACACATAGAAAATCTGTACGAAACAGTCCAAGACTCAAACACAGTAAACACAGAAGTAGAATGAGAACTAAGTAAAAACGATAGAAGGTTCAAATATTCAGAGATGAATTTGAAAACGCTCTAAATAAGATGCGAAATGGCAGAGCAATGGGTATGGATGCTATTACGAATAAATTGATCTTAATAAGCCATAGGAAAGGAATAGAAGAAACGAAACGAAATTTATGACTCGTGAGAACGGTCTTCTTTTAGGAATGGTAATGAATCCATAGTAAAAAAAGAAGAATGCCAAAAAAATGTTAATTTTCCTGAACTATCAGCCTGATTCAGTAAAAGTTCTTCGACGAATATTGAACAAATTATACCGTAGGGTGAATGCAAAATATAAAAGGATTTTGGCAAGGAAAGGGAACAAGTCAAGCCAATTGTTTGTTAAGAGCAATAGATGCATAGAGAAAGGTCAGGAAATATGCGTAGCATTTGATAATCTAGGTAATGTATTCGTTCGTCACAACTAGGTAACGTAAGCATTGAAAAAGAAAAATGGACTGGAAAGATTGAAGAATATGTAAACCAAAGAATAAAAGTATAGACAAAGATTTAGAAGAACGAAAACAATAGATAGAAGAGTGAGCTAGAGATGTGGTCTCTGGCCACTGACCGTATCCCACTTTATTTAATATTTAATTAGAAGAGGTTGTAAAGAAATCTTTCAATAATAGAAGATGGGTTACAGACGGAAGAAGAAAAAATCAAATGCATTATACAGTATTTGCAGATGGAATTGTTCTTCTCGGGGAAGAAAATGAAACATCATTCAATAAGATGTTAAAACAGCTACAAGAAAGCTATAAAATTAAAGAAAACTAAAGTTATGGTAAGCAGCAAACAAGAAAAGTGGAAGAAAGAAGGTAAAACAAGATTCGAGCTTCAAATATCGGGGAAGAATCGCAAGTAAGGATACAAAATATGAAGAAAAAAGCAAGAAGGAGTAGCAACAGCGAGATGCACTATCAGTACTGAAATGAACAAATAGTTGAGGAAACGATACATTAAAACTTTTGTTTGGAGAATTGTTATATATAGGCTGGAAACGTTAATGAATTAATATTGAGAGAAAACGTGGACATGAAAGAGAGTGTGAATAATCAACTGAATACAGAAGATGTATAATGAGAAACTACTGATTAGAGTATGCAAGAGATGCAAAAGTAAGGAAATGATGGCTATTCATATAATTGATTAAGATCACCACGTAGATAAGAGTAACATTAGGTTTTTATTAGAGGAACAAAGAGACAAACAGATAGATTGGATAGAGAAGGATATCGCAATTGCTACAATCCAGATACCGTAAACGAAAACGAATGTGGAAGCTTAAAACCAAGCATTGGAAAGTGACATCTATGTGTACAGAATTAAAGAAAGAAAAATAACGTTGTTAACAAATAAATATAGTCCGGCCACAATAAGAGTTCAAAATTCTGAGAAAAACAATTCTGTTAACATTATACTTGATATTGACTACATACGTAGCCGAAACGTTGTGCGATGTGTTAAACATGTCAATTTAATAAGTGAATTTAATTATAAATTTTGTATTAACATCCGGCCGTGAAAGTTTGATTTCTGTTTAGAAGAAATGTGTACGGTACGTGACGCTAGATCTTATTTAAATAAATTTTATTGCCAATTGTTAGGAAGTAAGGTTGCTGAATCGTAGAAGAAGCTTATTTGATGATTTATTGTCGAATATGTTTTGTTACAGATTAGATAAAGGTACTAAAATGGTAAATGGATGTGAAATACTGTATAGAATTGAGGATAAATGTGTAATTGTTAAGAAGGCCTTAGTGTTTAGGCAAAGAGAGTAAAGCTACACATGTGTTGATCTATCTGTAAGTAATATGGCACAATATTAGTGAAGTGCCTATAATAAAGACTAACCGCTTTCCGCGGCCTCGCCCGTACTTTTCTTGAAAGTATAGTAATACTTATCAGCACGCAACAGTATGGGGGTTATTTGAATATTTCAAAAATATGTTGGCAACACTGACAACTATCTGAGTACTTCTATGAGTCCCTCTACGACGTATCCCAGTAGCTTAAGTCGCCACGGCGTAAGAATCGCTGTGCAATCGTGGACAAGCAGCACCAATACCAGGTAGCAACATCCGTACCATTGGCTGCTGGCAACGTAACACAATAGAAAGCATCCCCACTCTTGCCTCCGCGAGTAAATAAAGCGTCTCTTCTAGGCGGTTCTAGGACCGTGAGTACTAATACGAAGTTTGTGTTGTAATTAGAAATATTGAATTTTTTAAAGAGGTTGTCACGCACACAACACTGACAGCTGGATGATGCATATAATTTATCGAAATAAACACATTCAAAATTTGGTGCGGATAAAGTTCACAGTATGGGAGTAATTCAAAATATAATTTTCAAAAAAGGTTGGCAGCTGATTTCTCAAATTGAAATTATACGAACCTTGCCTGGACGAATGTCTACTTATGCACCAAAATAGTTTGGATCGGTTTAGTGGTTAGAGGTATGATGAGGACGCATACAAACATTTTTCTGTACTTTTATTATAATAGATTATGAGGTTGCTACGTGGAGCTGTTTTGGCTAGAATTTGTCGTGTATTGTGCTGATGTATTAGCAATCATATGCATAAATGATCCATGTAACAGAAGCTCTGTGATACTTTGCAAAGTGCACAATTACTTAGCTTTATTTAAAGTGTTTATGCCGTATGACTATCTGAGTATTGACGTTATGTTGTAGTGTTGAGAACAGTACAGATTTAAGCTACCTTAACCTAACCTTACTTATGGTCATGCATTTAGAATAAATGAAATTGTTAGTTTGGGACAAGAATATACTTATAAGGACAAAATAAATAACTAAATATGAAATAAAAGTTATAATAATCTAAAGCAAAAAAGGAGTACTTACAGTGGTTTATGCCCTGCAATAATAAGGTAACCGTCCATGATGATAGATGGTATGAAGTGGAAGATGAGGAGCAGTATATGGTACATAATAGCACTCTTTGTAACTATCACCCTAGGATACCAAACAATGTTATTAAATGGAATGGTTTTCGTACATTCTTCTACCACATCCCGCATCTTCTCGAAGGTAAACTTTGGCATTAGTTTAGGACATGAATTTACTACGAAAAAATCATTGGTTCTGCAAAATAATAATACCAAAATTAGACTCAGTTGCTAACAAATATTTTTTAATTAAAAAAAATTAAACAAATAAACAATCTTCAATTTTTTGTTGTGATGAATGGTTGATTATGTTACGAGTAAAGTAGGTAATTTTGGGTACGGGGAACCTTGGGCAAAACTGGCACATCACTCAAGGTTACAAGTTTTTCTGGTTATTTCATGAATGATACAAGTCTGAGTTTTTGTGCTAATGTAGTGTGTAAAGTTCACGAAATATTAGCATTTGTTATTTATTCATATGGTTACAAATAGGAAATTTAAAAACAATATTCAAAAAATGTTTTTAAATGTAAGAAGTACAATGTCAAAATAGGAATACTAATACATAATTTTGTTTTGGTAAGAGGGACGTTGTAAATTTTGTTACTTACTGTTTACTTGTTCCAATTTTCCAAGCTGATGCAATCATGGCATTGATTGCAAGATCTACAGGAATATAATCGTCTATTCCTGATTCTCCATACATGGTTCGCGTTAGACCTTTCCCTATTAATATCATAATCCCAGTAGTTCCATTAAAATTGTCAACCCAACCTGCACATGGCTCTGATAAAGATGGCGTCACTGGAATAATAGAATTATAACTATTACATGAAACGTTCAAAATTGATAGGTGCAAATAAGAAAATTAAACAGTGTAAACGAGAAAATCTTATTAAAATTCATCTATATCCGTAGAGTATATTTTAACACTGGAATAATATTTTTTTTTATTATAAATATATCAAATTCAATTGACGCAAGTGTAAACCGAGCGAATGCAGTCACTTGGTATAGTAATTGGCCTTGCAAATGGAATCATGGTTTTGCACACACGTATTTCCAGGATTTTCTTCAGTAACATGAGGATAATGCCGGGCTGGAACCTTTAAACTACGTCTTGTCCGACTTTCTACTCATATCCTTTCCACTTTTCTATCCCAGCATGAACCAAATATACCTAAATGCTATTAATAAAATAAAGATACGTGTGGAAGAAGTAAGTAATTGTGATGGAATGGTTGTTAAGCTAGACTTTTACACTAAGAAAGTTTTAGGTATAGACTCTTGGCTTCAGGTAATTATTAAATGTATGATATATGACGAAATGATGTTGTTTTCTTGTACAATAGAACAGCGGTTATTCATCGTAACAGAGTGAATTTGATACGGTTGATCGAGAAACACGTATACTTGTACAATATTTTATTCAAGCCTACATACCTTAGACAAGCGTGAAACACATATCTTATATTCTTTTTAAAATCTATCATTTTTCTGCACTTTTGCACCAGTAATTATATTTTTGATCACCATCCTAATTTTTCTAACACATCTAAAATTGAGACAGACCTCATGGGTTTAGTTTCAAATACTTTGGTAAAGAAATGTCATGTACTCTCTGAGAAAAGTGTCATGTCCGAAATTTAGACATAGTCAGGAGGAATTTTCAGTGACACTATTTTCATTAGTCATCTGCCACACTAGTGCCAGCACAGTTTTAATTCCAGTGTTAGGAAAAATTATTCGCTATTTCTTATAGTAACGATGTAGAAGTTACTTAATTGGTTTATTAGTCCATACCATAGTTCGATAATTGAATGTCCTTCAGCCGAAGTAGCTTTTATTTGTTTTCTATGTACGACAAGTTGTCTTTCTTGACGATATTTATTTCCTGTCATGAATTTCTGCTTGGTCGTGAAGAGAACTTTTCTCGTATGAGTGAAATATTCTAATTAAGAACAAATATTGGAACCAAGATGAAACTGTGAGAATACCATATCTCATATTTTGCTCTAATATTGTGTTCGTACTCTATTCAGACTCATTTCATAAATTAGGTGTAGATTCTGGAGAGATTCTATTATTTTCAGAGAGGAATGAAGTTGAATTTATTCCGAACAATAGACTCGCTCATTATTCGAAATCTGGACGTATGTAAGTTGAATAAAAGCATTATACTCAGACATTAAAATCAACCAGAAAGAAATTATTTACGTTGCTTCACTATTTCCATTCTACCAATAACTTAATTCTGATTCTCAGCAAATAGCTTGTTCTTCAAAAACCAAAGATTTTTGAGTTTAAAAATGAGCCTGCAATATTATTGTATACAATATGCATACATATAGATAATAGAGACAATTTAATTCTCAAAAGTAACCATTAAGAAACATCACTTGCCTACAGGTGGACGGAATATGACTATAGGAATTTTCCCTTTACATTCGTTGACGATCTGTTCTGCCAGACTTTTGGTGTAAGGGTATGGAGTAGGAAGGTTTCCTATTAATCTGTAATTCAAGCAAATGAGAAACTATTAAACATATTAAATTGGGTTTTTGCCACAACATAGATTTCAGCTCTTTAAACTTCTCACTAAATTAAAAAAAATAATCTGTTTGCTATACAACATACAATTCGGCGTCCGTTGTTAACTTCAATAAAACGAAATCAAGCAACAGACTGTACCAAATAAAACCAAATATAAAACCAAAACTAGCTGAATAGGATTGAAAATTATTCATATTATCATCTTTGTTGACCTAATGTGTACTTATTCCTAAACTTCTATAACCCATTACTTCTAGTTACATTGTGGACAATCTGCATAGTAACAAAGAATTATCCATGAATTCAATCTATCAAAATATCGTGTTATAGACAAATTTACCATAATAGATCCAGCTAAATCTCAAAGATCTAAATCACAATTAATCTAAACTTTCGTTAGTAAACATTTTTTTATTCATGTTCTAAATAACATTTTGATCCCTGAGAATTACATTGTCGTATCTCCAATTGATTTCCTATGGAGATACGACAGTACAATCCTCACAATACAATCGATTTAAAATAACGTTTAGTCACTTCATCATCAGCGAAATGTCTTGCTAAATCCCATCCAACCATCAAATGAGGCAATTTGACAATTCATTTTGATAATACTCGAACCTTTACGGTTTAATCTGATTAGGTTAGGATACTTTATGCGGAAATGTTGATTTTTAACAATCTTTTAGGGACAAATGAGATTCACTATTACTGTAAGTTATTTAAATGAGTTTAGTATGAACAGAAGTTGAAGTATTCATCCAGATTGATTATTTAAAAGCAGGATTTGTTTGATGTTGCATTGCTCAAAACATACACAAAGACTAGAATATATTTTGACAGTTTTTAAATATTATTATACATATTTGTCACTTATTTGAGTTGTACTGGCCTCTCTCTAGATTTCGACGCCATGTCGTCATAACAAAATAGAAACTTTAACTGTCCTTTCAGCAGACGGGGTTTTAAATTAAGGAATGGAATCTTCTCTCACGTCTACTTTTTAAATTCTGAATTTACTTTATTAGTTTCCTCCGAAGCGTGTAAAAGCTAGAACACAAAACGTCTTGAGGCCAGAGCCTTAGATGCCTAAGAGCCATAAAATAAAAGTCCAAATTCAGACAAAACATCTTGAAAGAGGCCAGCGTAACATGCAGAATGCACGATGGAAGCCTTACTACAATATTATTTGCAACAGATTTACATCATTTGCTTTGTTATCTAGATACAAAGACATTTTAATCAACAAACTACTACGATATGCTTTGTTTAGATTACTAAGATAATTACGATGGTAACAATTATGGGTGAAACTAACTTACGTGTAGACTATGTAACTTCGTTATCGTGCTTGTTACATTCAGTTTTCACTGGAGCTGCCATCTAGTGTGTATCACGGAACTAAACAAAAGACTTCACGACAAAGAAGTTTAGATTATAAATTAATCTTCACAAATGAATTAACTGTAGCGTAGCATTTTGTAGATTAGTTGTGCCATCACCCTTCTATACTATTATTGCGATAATCATTACTAGAACGCTATATATTTCAATAATGATAGAAATTAACTCACGAAGTGAGACTCGTTTAACGCCATATTTGTGCTTAGACAGGAGCGTCTTACTAATGTTACAAGATAACCATTGTAAGCTGAGGCTGATTAAATTTCAAACCCGGTTAACGTTAACCATAAGATGTTAGTAATGTAAACAAGGCATTAAGGAAAGGGAAAAGTACTCGAAAATATATTTTTTATGTATTCAACTTTAGTCATTTAGAAATTACCAAACGTACAAAAATATTTTTAATACATTACGAATAAAAGCAAAAGTAAAAATATACAATAAAAAAATTGATTAAATAAATCTATATGCACTAGTTTTCAATCACTAGGTCTACTCAGTAATATTTAACGTAATTAAGGAATCAATAATAAGACAAACATTTGAAAAGGAAAAGGTCTACTTACTTTGGAGTAAGGGCATCCATCATGTTGTCAGTCATCCATTCTGCACTTTGAATGACGTCGTTGTAATTGAAAGGCATTGAATAGACTTTCTCTTCAATATGAGATCTCTCCAAGTAAGAGAATGCAGTCCCAACATAAACGAAGGCCTGTTCTTGCAGAAATGTTCATTGAAAAAATATAATCATAAAACAAAAAAATAAAAAATATGAAGCAAATAACTTCAAAGTAATAATTTATACAAATAAGTTTTCCTTGTGATAGTTTGCTTTTACATCTATAAGAGATTTTAACACTGTAGGAGAATAGGATATACACTTACATCATTTTTAGACAGGCAAATATTAAACTTATTCTGTCATTGACAAGTCGAGTTTTCAATAGTGATTCTGTTTTGAAGAAGTTTGCAACTAAAGGACAAATAATTACCGATAGTGTGTTGATCAATTTCCAGCGTTCAATACCTGTTTTATCTGGAGAGGGGGCTATACCGTCGTTTTTCTCGACCTTACCCTACGTAATTGCAGTACTTAACTAGATATAGAATGGAAGAAATATAAGGAGATCTTGAAAATTGCCTAATTAAACTGATAATAAATGGTTCTCCTTTTTTTTGCCACTGTCGCAGACGAAATTGTACTTCCACTTTCCTTAGCTAGACCGATGCTTCCATGCTTATTTTTTACCTAAAAGTTAAATAGTTCATGTTTAATTTACGTGCGTCCTTCAGCAGCATAATAACAATAATAGATTGTCTTGCTAGTTCCTATTTTCGACTCTCTTATTTAAATTTAGAAATTAATTCCAGCTAGCTTCTGACTTCTTCAAAGCTGGCTAAATTTGCACGGGTGGCACTCCTCTCCTTGGCAGCCACATTCCGCAGAAGAAAGGCTGAATGCAGGGCCAGAAATATTATAACCAATAAGATCAATTCACCATAAGGTTTCTACAGTGTTGAGGAGAAACCAAATTTATAACGGGCGTACACTGAAAATATCGTTCAACAGCCGCGGTTCGTGACGAGGAGTCAGTGTGCCATGACACTACCAATGAATAAAGGAGAAAAGTTTGTATATTGCATTCATTATCTCGTATTATATACAAGCACAGTTCTTCGCTCTATTTGTAACCTGTTCCAATGAAACCTGTGACGTTCCACACGACGTTTCGTTACTCTCCGAATCACGTTGGAGCCAGCTAGAATATGGCACTCCCAAATGCCTAAAAAATGGTTTCTGCGCTTGCGCATGACTGGAGAGAAAACTTCAGAGATATGGCAATTTTGTGTCAGTTTGAAGGCTGGCTCATTGTAGTGTGTAGTAAACAATTACAAAAAAAGTGCACTGTAGAAATGACGTTACGAACAAAGACTTGTTTCATTTTTTTAAGTATTAATAATAATTTCAGAAATTATATTTATTATTATTTATATATTCAACTATTAAACAGTTTAAGTAAGATTGACAGGGAGAATTGTATCCGCAGTACTCAATAGGTGGGGACGATGTTCCTATCCCGAAAGTAGTTCTGAGTTGTGGACTTAAACTAGGACTTTCAAAATGACATATGGATAACATACAGGAGGATAATGATGCTGAAAACATCACGGAGATAATACACAGTAAGAAAATATCTATGAACATAGCACTTCGTATAATTCCTAAGTTGCGCTGATAGCTCTACGAGAGAGTTGGTAATAACAACGCGAAGTGACACTTGCTCTCAGAGGAAATGGTTGAATCTTGATGTTTAGGCCCATAATCAGAAATTCTCTACACCAAAGTACTACAATTTTGGAAGTCATGCTTACAAGAAATAGTCCGCATGACGCTGTAAAGCTTCTTCAGTGAGTTATGTGTTATTTAAAGACTATATTGCATTTTCCACATCCTTGTGTGCAAAACAATTGTTGTGAATAAAAAAAAAAGTCATTAAAGCGTATTTGTTGAATGAGGAAATCGCCACAATCTGTATATAAATAAGTCATGTTATCCATGTATATATGTTCCACATCTCCTCCTAAACATTTGGACTGATTTGGATTTGCATTTTTTTTTCTTTAATTTTATTAATGGCATTTAGGCATCTAAGGTTCAGACCGGGACAGGGGAGAAGTTAGGATGTGGAACGGCAGAGGGCACCATCCCGGCACGCCTGAAACCAGGAAAACCTCAGTATTTTGGTGATGAACTTTTTGGCAATACCACCTCATCAAGCCACGAGCCACTACTGTCGTGCAATGAAAACACACAAATACCTCACCAAAACAAAACTAAATGTGAACCCATGTGGTAAACCTTCAGTAATTTGAGACTGTAGAAGATAAATAATAATCAAGCACTAGCGATGAGGAGAATCAATGACAGAGATCTTAGTCACAATGTCCACAATGACAACAACATTCAAGAAATTATTGACATTCTTCCAGGTTGTTAATGAAACAGTCTGACTTCAGATGCATCGCATAGGTAACGCGTACAAATTGAGCAAATGGGTACCCCACGCAATATATTTTTTTCTTATCAGCTCTTCCCGCAGGGCTGGGTAGCCATATTGCAACTCACTTGGAAACACTTCCGGTAGGAATAGCCCACTCTCGCTCATCTTGAACGATAAGTAACAGCGAGAAGCACTCAACCCAGCAGCTGCAGTTTGATCTTGTGGGCAAGACGTCGGAAAGCTGATCCAAAGGTTCCGGGTTCAAACTCTGGCGTCGACTTTTTACATTAAAAAAAAATTAAAGTATTTTCGTTTTTTATGTAAATACACAAAAGGAAATTTAATGAAAGTTGTGATTTATCATTTTAAAAGAAACCACTAAAAACTAGGATGTATATAAACCCACCAGGGCAGGATGCGTCCGAAGGGAGCTGGGCGGTGTTAGCTGCGAGGGAAGGGGGAGCGCAGCCCCCTGTTAGCGGTGGGCATACGCAAAAGTACTGTATGCTCAAAAGTTCTGTGCCGTACCGGAAGTATTTCCAAGTGTGCTCCGGAAGTTGTCAAAATGGTTGCTCAGCCCTGTGGGTCGAACTGAAAAAAAATCTTACGTACACCACACACTGTCGGAAGCCAACAAGGACCAACGAGTAACAGCCTGTCTGTCGTTGCTTTTTCGGCATCGCAACACATCCATATTCAATCGAGTGCTTAACAGGAATGATAAGTGGATCCTGTGTGAGACTCTTAAGCGTGACATTGGTTGTCACTGCGGGACCCTTATGCTTCACAGCACAAAACCACGTCTACACTCACGCAAGATCGTGGACTGGTCGCCAAGTTGCTAGCTTCCACCGGACAAACCATCAATCACTGCGGACATGTACTCGTAGCAGTTGGAACGTGAGTAACAGGCACTGCACCATAAGGAGGCAGCATTGGTGACTCGAAGGGATACACTGTCTCTCGTTGACAATGACAGAGGCATGTGGAGTGGATGGTCAGGGATACCACCGAGATACTTGGCTGGGAGATACTGTGCCATCCAGCGTACTCACCGGATATTGCGCCAAAAGATTATTGCCTCATTTATTCACTGGACAACTACTTTCGTGAGAAACCATTCACCAAGTAGTAGTTTTGCAGCAGGCACTCACGGCCTTCTTTGCGTCCAAGACTACCCAGTTTTATCGCCAGGGCATTGCGCAGCTGCAGAAACATTGGCAAATTGTGCTAGATGCCGACGGTGAGTACTTTGAGGTGGTAAGTAACAATTTCTGTATACCTTCCTGTTTCTATAAAACGACAATAACCTTTTGGTTACCTTGAAGGAAACTAGAAATAAATATCTAAAAATTTCTTTGATATATTTTTTGTAGATGTATTTACTTGAAACATTCAGGTCATGGTGTACCTGAGAACATAAGGACGGCTTTTAAGAATTTAACCTATATGATAATTGCCGTAGTTTGGGCTTTGTAATTCAGTTCATTCAGAATCGGATTCAAAATACTATTTTTTTTTGTGTGTTTTTTTTAAGAGGGGAGAGTAATTTTGCATCCAGGTGAGTCTCTAAGGTTCTTGTATCAATTCTACTTTCTACCCATGGACCAGAATATTTTATATGTATACGTTAGATTCAGTGCTTTAGTTGGGGAAAAATTTTCTTGGGAGCTCATCGGTAGAGACTGCGAGTTACTTCCGCTCGATTCCGGCTTGCGGTATGCTGTCTCTTTCGCTGATCGCTTTCCTGCCCTCAGACATGACTTCACATAAGGAACTGGGTTTAATTCCTTTACTGGAGGCCCAACGCTGCCGATGAAAAGTGCACTGGATCGTTCCACAAGTAATAAATTTATTTTGTCGATCATAATTTCATTTATTACACTAAGTGCTCTTTCGCATTGAGAAGTTGATATTGGAATAGTGTCAATAATTCTTAACAACGGTTTTAAAAATCCTCAGGGCAATTACTGGTATCAATATACTCACGAAAAGCATTAATCATTTTTCTATTTTCAGGAATATGAAACTATTCACACAAATACAATGCTCTTTTCACCTTACGTGATATCCACTTCGGATGGCCAGTTTTTCTTGTAGAGAATTTTCAAATCGAAATTACATTCATCATTTGGTTACCACGAGCAGAAGTAAGGCTTTCATGAGATGCACGGGTTTCATTATCTACAAGTCCGTTGCGCAGATTATCCACTAGGCTCCTAAAGAACTGGCCTCGGTATATTGACAGTGCTTTTGAATTATGATGCAGATCAATGTTCTTAACTTTCATGATTTCAGAAGCCTTAATTGTTTCTTCGGAAAAATCTCCTGATAAACTGCACATTGACTCAAGGACTCTGACAGTTCTTCTAATAGCACTGTCAGCATCAGGTAAAGTCATCTTGTCATGTCATTCTTTGCAGTACTAAAATGTGTTGCTAGTGCACCGTAACTTTCCCATACGACACCCATCTCATTGTAAATATATTTCCAATTTTCTTTATTTGCTGCTCAAATGATGCAGCACATCCCATCAATTCTTTCTGATTCTTTGGGGACATATTATATAGATAATATAGTTTATAAAAAGTGTTATTTATAATGATCCATCAGTGAGTGGAACTGATTAATGTCCTGGACGTCATTTCTCGTATAATGTACTGCTAATTCCAACCGGTTATTTGAGCAATGTCAAACAATTAGATTGGGAAATATCTTTATGAACTCCATTTTCTTACCCAACATCACTGAGGCTCCATCAGCAGCAAAAGCAACTTTTTTTTTTTCAAATACTCTTCATTCATTCCATGCGATCTTAAATTACTTAAAATTTCATATTTTATGGTTGCGGCTGTAGTAGTTCCACAAGATCCCAGAAAAAGGATATGATTTCAGAATTTTCTGAAAATGCACACCTTAAACAGATTACAAGCACAGATTTGTTTTGCTAACCCCCTGTAGTAGATTAATCTACAAAAACACCAATTTTGATGTTATTTTTAACTACTGTTTCCGCAATGTTCATTCTAATTTCTTTCGTTATGTGGTCAGCCATGTTTGCACAACTGAAATTTGTAGGCAAAACTCTCCCATATATAATGCATTTAATTCATGTAGTTCTATATCGCAAGGAAAATAACTGAAGGGTCTATTTTGTTTGGCAAATTTGTATACGGAAACATCTTCACTGTGGTAACCAATTGTTTAGCATTCGTGTTGTCTACTGACTCTTCTAGTTTTTGTTTGTGTGATTCGGTTTTAATGGATTCACTGTTTTTGTGAGATATGGAAACTTGGTGTTCGTGATTTTTTTCTCAGACTCTTTTGTTGCTTCGTTTTATCATCACCATTAAAACTGACCTTGTAATCAATCAACTCTTGAAAATTTAATGCCTACTACTTTATATGTATCCATCCCTACTTAACTGTTTTCACGGCAAATATTACAGCTTAACAAATTATTTTCTAAGACTCATTTATATTTTGCTTTGAAATAACTATACTGATCTTCAGACCAACACTCGGGAAACAACGCTGAAGTACTTGCCTCTTTAATACTGCTATTGTTACAAGCGTCTGAAAGTGTCGCATCAGAATCACTGGTACCACGGGAAGACAGTTCTAAGTAATTTTGCTTCTTATCTGAGTTTTCTTCTTCGTCCGGATTAGGTCTTTTGGTTAGCCACTTCATTAAACTCATATTGAACTACTGTTACCTTTCAATTACTATTAATTCCTCGACAACCTCGCATAAACAAACACGTGCAACATCAGAGGTTACAAGGAAACAACAGCATGACAACAGTCGACAGAATGCTTCACGCTCTGAAATCGTCAAACTTCGTATCATCTTCCGATCTGTTCGTATCGCGCATGAAGCCAACATCCAGATCTTCCCTCTCTCCTCCGCTGCGTGTTAATGAATTTACATGGCAAGCAAGCATTATTTCGATTGCGAATTCTCAATTTTTTAAAAATAGAATATTAAATACAAAATTTGAATCAAATATTTGCCGGAACGCAGATCCGGTCGAACTAAAGTACTGGTTAGATTGATGTTCAAAAGCTAAAGTAATAAAAGTGACCTCATGTACGTTTTGTAAATGTACATGTAAACTTTACCTCACTTACCTCATGTAAATTTTATGTACGTTTCTCCACGACTAGCATTTGTCGTAAGTAATTAAATACACATTTTGTAGTGAAACGTTTATATTATTATAATTTTGTCTATTGAATGATGTAACGTGTACTGGTACAGAAATTCAAAAAGATTGAGCCGCTGCTTCTGTTCCCTATCGTAATTTGATAGTAGAAACACCAACAACTTAATTTGTGGGCTTTTACAGCAACGTGTGAGAATTCATTTTCTGCTATAGGGTCTCCATGCTTCACCAGCGAGAAATAAATTTAATTATT
>JAGDQP010020234.1:16406-33615 GCA_022664845.1 Lepisma saccharinum | reverse complement strand
CTCGTTAAGAAAAGGTTACCAGCCGAGGTTAGGAATGATTAGAAATGAACGTGGAGATCTTCAGGCGGATCCGACTAAAATTGTCAATGTGTGGAAAAGTTATTTGGACAAACTTCTTAATGTACACAACGGGGAACAAACAGAGGAATTTGAAATCCATACCGCAGAACCGTGATTCCCGAACCTAGCGAGATCAAGATAGAAAATGTCGGTAAAGAAATGGAAAAATTTCAAATCACCAGGAATAGACAATATTCCAGCCGAATTAATTAAAGCAGGAGGAACGGAACTAATCAAGGAACTACATAAATTGATAAGTCCTATATGGAGAAAGGAGGAGTGGAATGGAATGGAAAACCTTAATAATAATTCCGATTTACAAAAAAGGCGATAAATCGGACTGTAAAAATTACAGTGGAATCTCGTTACTTCCAACATGTTACAAGGTATTAAGTAATATTCTATTAACACACCTCAGTGTATACGTAGATGAAATAATTGGAGATTACCAATGTGGATTTAGAAGAAACAGATCTACGTTGGACAAGATTTTCGCGTTGAGACAAATTTTTAAAAAGAAATGGGAATACAATGGGACGGTTCACCAGCTATTCATTGATTTTAAGAAAGCATATGATTCTATCAAAAGGGAAAAGTTATACAGTATCCTGATACGATTTGGAATTCCGAAAAAAATGATTCAACTAATGAAGATGTGTCTCAGCGACCCCATAAGCAGAGTACGGATAGGTAATATGTCAGATAGTTTCAAGATTCGTAACGGATTAAAACAAGGCGATGACTTATCACCACTACTGTTTAACTTTGCGTTAGAATATGCGATTTTAAAAATTAAAGGGGACAAAATGGGACTATCATTGAATGGTTTGAATCAACTGATCGTATACGCGGATGGTTTAGATTTAATAGGGGACGATATAAATGCACTACAAAGCAACACCGATGTCTTAGTAGAAGCGTGCGATGAGATAGGTCTACAGGTAAACAAAGAGAAAACAAAATAGATGCTAACAAGCTGAAACACAGGGAATGAAGGAAATAAAAACATACGAATTAGGGATTTGGTCATAGAGAAAGTGAACAAATTTAAATACTTGGGAGCATAGGTAACAAGCAAAAATGAGGTCACGGAAGAAATAAAAAGTCACTTAGTATCGGGGAACGCATGTTTCTATTCAGTCCAAAATATCGCGATTAATATCAAGGAAATTGAAATTGAAAATATACAGAACGGTTATTCTGCCGGTAATACTTTACGGTTGCGAAAGTTGGAGTACGACCCTAGCAAATAAACATAAATTACGTGTGTTTGAAAATAAGGTTCTGAGAAAGATATACGGGCCGAAACGGGACGAGATGACTGGAGAGTGGAGGAGGCTGCATAGTGAAGAATTCCACGGACTGTACGATTCACCAGAAGTTGTAAAAATAATGAAATCGCGACGACTAAGGTGGCTAGAACATGTAGCTCGGATCGGAGAAAAACGAAGATTATATTCTATCCTGGTTGAAAGGAGACCATTGGGAAGACCGAGACATCATTGGGAGGACAATATTAGAAGAGATCTTCGAGAAGTAGGTGTTCGTGACGAAAACTGGCTTGATATTGCCCAGGATAGAACCTATTCGTTTCATTTGTTACTGCTGCGATGAACTTGCGAGTTCCGTAAGCCATAGAGTTAGTTAGTTAGTAAATTATGGAAACACACATACATATATTCAAATACAGAGATCCGCTCCCCACCTACGTTAATAGTGAAAGAGAAAAGAGAGATTTATTTTCAACGGAAATATATTTCTAGTAAATATCGAAAGTGAGATGTAAATTCTAGGTAATTAAAAGAAAACAAGAATGTATCATTATCGTCGAAGCATTAATTTTAATAAATTACTTACTAAAAGAAATTAACTTTCTTAACTCTCTCTTTGCTCCATAGCTCAATAACTTAATTGATTTCATCTTTGTATGTTATTTTGAACTTTATTTCTGTAAGTATGCTACAATTTTATTTTTTTAATTCTAAAGAATTACTTCATATAAAAGACTCTAATTACTTAATATAAAAGAATCTATGTTAAACTTTCTGTGCTAGTTTATGTTGAAATAGAAACTTTAGTCATTATTTTTCAAGAACATCTTTTTTAAAAAAATGTCCGTTATTCTGGCACTAATCACAGATCGAACATTTTAAGTTTAACTGTGTTTGGAGTTGGACGTTACACTAAGTTCCAACGCTATGAAGCATGGTGAATATTTTTAAGGGTTGTTCATACTAGCAGGGAATCTAAATGACATAAAATAATCTGGAATGTGTAACGGTCATTTGGCAAATTCCTGGATCCAAGCATCTAATAGGTATAAATGGGAAGCTATTTGAAGATTCCAACTCGTACAGTTCTTAGCTGCCTCAATTAATGTCGACGCTTATGAAAATAATACAATACACAATTAATACACTTATTTTTGTGTTACCAAATCGCGTATTTCATAGCGGTATAAAGAAACATTGTTTTGGATCAAAATTCTTAATGTTTGTTTCTATCCATTTATTAACGTTAATTTATTTTCAGATCGAAGCTGTACATTTTATAAAAAATATTATCAGACGTATATTTACGAGAGAAAATGGTAAGATCTCACCAACGTCATGAGTTGACATAATCATATGATTCTGTTGAGGTCACTCTACATCTCTTCTATATAATTATTTTTTAAGAAGGAAAAAGTTAAGGCGAACATCCGAACGTTTCATATAGACGAGTAAGAATACTGAACATTTTTACAATAGAACTATATTTATTTTCATATTTACTCCACAGAAAATGTCTAGGTTTCCTAGTACTTAGCCAAATTACATTCGCAACAACAAATATTCCAATGTGTATACAAAATATAACGATGCCCCTTTATGTTAGCTTAGGATCGTTAGAGTCAACGCTATATTATTATTATTATTATTATTATTATTATTATTATTATTATTATTATTAGAAGAGGAAGAAGAAGAAGAAGAAGAAATACAGATACTCAATAATCACCTTTTGGTTCAAAACCACAAGCTCCAAATGGTCCCCTTCTTCCTATGATCTCATACAAAATAATAGCGAAAGCGTATACGTCTCCCTTCGGTGTACCATTCACGGGAGCGCTTGGATCTCTTAGCAATTCAGGAGCCTTCCAATACAGACCTATAAAAAGGAAATAATTTTCGTCAAGAATATCACTTAAGATTAGTATTTTCTATGTTTTTCAATCATATTATATGTTACAGATATGTGAAACTTACAAGAAATATTTACCACAAAGTATACATTAACCTGTAAGCACACGATACGAAAGTAAAACTTAAAATAATATTAGTGTATACTAGTGATTTCAGAAATTGCAAAGAATAATCTATAAATGAAAGTTTGTGTGTCTGTTAGTTAATAAAAATTTACACGCGTCCATTGATTTACATTAATTTTGCACACATGTGGATTAGCTACTGGGAGGGACATGTTAAAAAGGTACTCCTGTTTTATTTGAATAGATCTGCAAACACATCCATTGCAGAGGTGGTAGAATTCAAGCGTTGCCCTTTGAGAGCAAGAGATAAAGAAATAGTTTTTTGGGGATGATAAGTATTGGAAGTTGAATAATGCAAGTATTATTATATGTAGTAGCTTAGTATACTGAGAATGAAAGTGGTAAGGGTGGATTTTTTTCAGAGTGATATCCAGGTCAAGGTATGTCGCTTTTTGTTTGAAACGAAAGAAGTGAACTGGACACAAAGGAACTGGTTCAGTTCCCATAGGAACGTGTTAACGCTGGTTTCGCCATTTGGCCATAAGGTGAAAATATCATCCAGGAAACGGATCCAAAGTAGTGGAATCAAGGGTTGAGTTTGAAGGAAATCATGTTCAAGCCTACCCATGAAGAAGTTCACATAGAAAGGAGCCATTCCTGCAAACATGGCCGTGCCTCGAATTTGAAGGAAAAGTTTACTGTCGAAAGTGATGTTGATACAGGGAAGAACTAGGTTGGCAAGATTTAGAAGGAAAATTGTGTTTGGGACATGAGGTTTAGGTCTATGGTTGAGGAAGAATTCTTAAGCTGCAAGACCATGGACATAAGGAATGTTGATGTATAGGGAAGTGTGTACCTTAAAACTCTGTTTTAATAATCATCATCAGTTTTCCATCACCAACAGACCCGATTCTTCATTTTCTGCACACAGCAACAACACAACACTGATTTCAATGTGAGTTCCCATGTGGTTGTTATCCATACCCCACCCATCCCTCACCACAAATATCCACACGTCGTCTCTGGGAAGGAACCTTCATTCACGACTTGAGAGTAAAACTGAAACCCGGTCTAAACCTGCAGTAATTCTTTCTTTCTCTCCTCCCCCCTCTTGAACCTTTAATGTCATTGTTTGTTTTTTTACTCCATATCTTTCTAGTTTTTTATTTTGCGTTTCCGGTATTGACTACCACTTTTTCTGATTGCATTTCCTGTATTGACTTCTGAAAATGACCTTTTTATTGTGTCGAAACATCTGGTGATTTTTTATTGTGTTAAGCGTAAAATAGTGCACATGAAATCCATCACGAAGCAACGTAAGAATAATTCTCCTGCTTTGAACTAAACTTTTACCTATTTATCTAAACAAATATAGAATAAAATTACCCACTAAAAGCAAAGTTTAACTATAATCTAGGAAAAAAGAAAGAAAGAATCGTACTACTGTAATACTGATGGTCTCCAATGCTATCACTCTCAGCTCCCTGCCTGAGCTCATGCAATCCAAAGTCCGTAACTTGTAATACCCATCGACTCGTTACAACACAATTGGATGACTTAAGATTTCCATGGCACAATAAAGCAGAACTATGGATGTACAACATTCCCTGAAATCAAAAAGAAAGCAAATATTTTTAAGAACTCCACGGATATACAATAATCCGTGAAATTAAAAAGAAAGCAGATATTTGCAATAATTGCCTCTTAACTTACTTGCAATTTATCTTACTTTTTGTAACTTACTTTACTTTTTTCAACTTCTCTTACTCTTGTTTCAATCAAACCCCTAATTTCTGAAGATTAAAAGGAAATCTGCAGAAACAAGTATAACATAAGCTGTCACAACAGTTTGGTAGGTCCATTGATGTAGACACAACCTGCATTAACACTTAAGTTTATCTTTTTTTTAGAAAATGTCATTTCTACATCGGGTTCCAGCGCCATTTGATTTCAGATTCAGATTTATTAGCGTTCTTTAAGACCTATTTTAACATCAATATATGTTACACATATAGAACTTGTCAATAATCAATTTACAAACTGCAAGACAAATACTGTATGAAAAACAGAACTGCTGTTTGCAGTCTTACCCTATTGTTCATGAACTGTGTTATTACCAAAATATATGACTTTTACACATTTTTAAAATTCATAAGACATGAACTCTTCAACAATGTAAAAGGATCTTGCAATTAATAGTTTACTTAACCTATTCTTCAAAATCTGATCTGACTTAATATTTAAAATATGTTTGGGCAGTTTATTATGTAATACTTCTATGCATTATTGATTTTGCATACAATTGTGTTAGGTGTCTGGCCACAAACAAATTTTCATTCCTTCTGGTAAAATAGCTATGTACATCATTATTCTTTAAACATTTTTATTTTCTCGATATTTCTAAAATCTCTTATATATATATATATATATATATATATATATATATAGGACTGTCAGAATATTTATTGCCGGAAAAATTTACGACAAAAAGCTCGTTGAGGACTTAATAATTATTCTAACAATTCTCTTCTGAATCATCCCCAGAACGCAATACTATACGTTGTGAGAGAATGGAATGTAGAGTGATAGAATGATAAAATAGTCGACTGGTTTAATATTGAATTTATTAGGTAGGTAGGTTCTTTGAGAGAGTTCGTTTGCAAGCTTATCTATATGTTCTTCCCACAAAAGTTTATTCCCAATATAAATGCCTAAGAATTTTAGACTTGAAGGGAATTCTCATAATGAATTATTTATGATTATGTCTGGCGTATTCATGTATGGCGAGGGTCATAGGTAGAAGCACATACCTTTTATTTTCTTAACATTTAACCTAACTTTGTTGTGTAAAATCAATTCTCTATCTTTGATATTATATTATTTATTTTCGATTGCATCAAATTTGGGTCTTTTTCTGAAACAATTATGCCTGTATCGTCCGCATACAGAATAGTCGTATAATGCATTTCATTTATTGCTATACAACAAAAAAAAGTAGAGGACCCAGAACCCAACCATGAGGAACTCCTACAATTATTTCTTTGGGATCTGAAAGTTTGATCTCTCGAACATATTTGTGTCAGGATTTTTATGCGTAACCTCAACAACCTGCGTTCTTCCATCTAAGAAAGAATTAAACCATTTATTACCAACCACTCGTATGCCATAGCCTCCTGATTTGTTCAGCAAAATATCATGGTTTACACAGTCAAAATCTTTAGATAAATCACAAAAAATACTTCAAGTATGATTCTTTTTATCTAATTTATAGATTACACTATTACAAAAATCATTGAGGCCAATAATTGTAGATCTACCTTTTAAGAAACCACGTTGATCTGTTGTTATAATGTTGTTTTCAGTCAAATTACTGCGCAATTTCTGGAGAATTACAGTTTCTATGATTTGAGAACAGACAGAAGAAATTGTTATCGGTTTATAATTTTCATCATCTGACTTCTGGTTACCTTTATGTAAAGGTTTTACCAGTGAGTATTTTAGTTTGTCAGGAAAAATACCCTGCTGTACTGAGTTATTTATGATGTTTGATATTATAGGTGCTATTATATTAATGCATCGCTTAATTACGGTTATTGGAATTTTGTCTATGTCAGTTGAGTATTTATTTTTCATTTTATTCACAAGTCAAATTACTTCTTCTGGCGTGGTTGGAGAAATAAAAAAACAAGTTCCTAGTAATGGGATGGCCTTTAAGCTTACAACAATCAATAGTTTTGCCAAGACTATGTGCAATGCTGGTAAAATGTTCGTTGAAAAGCTGAGAAATAATGCGCGAGTCTTTTGTGCATATATTTGAGTCTGGCAATTTAATTTATATATTTTCGTATTTCTGTCTTTTTCCTATTTCGGCGTTTATTATGTTTCACGCTGTTTCTGATTTTTTTGCCGCAATATTTATTTGTCTAGCATAGTACATCTTTTACAACTTTTTTGTATATCCTCTTATACATAACTTGTACCGCTCAATATTGGAATTGCTTTTCGTGATTTTACATTTCATGTGTAGATATTTTAGTTTTTCAGTGGAAATAATTATTCCTTTAGTTATCCATTGCCTTCTTTTTAATTGATTGTTTTTAACTCTTTGATACGCAAAGGCAGTTTGAAATATTCGTTTAAACTTACTTATACATAATTCGCACATTCTATTTACATTTAAAATATTGTCCAGCAAAACCTGAGACCTATCTTCATTTGTTATAGAAGCAATAAATTTAATATTCACTAAAATTTCTTATTTTTTATATTTTATACAAGTTTCAGTATATTTAAAATAATTTGATACATTAAGTTCTTGTGTTAAGTGTAAGCTGAACCCTAGGTTAATATCATTCGCTCGATATATACAGGGCGCAATATTGGCAAAAATATTATCAATGGTAATTTCTGCAGTTTTAGTTTTATGAGTTACATCACGAATTGTAGGGTGTAAATTATACGTATTCATTAGTTCCAATACATTTTCACAATTTGTATTATCTTTACCTATGTTTATATTAAAATCACCATAATAAACTATGAATTTATATTACAAATAAATCTTATTTATTATTTTGTGGTGTAATTGGAAAAATATATTAATATTGGAATCAGGGGTACGATAAACGACCATAACAAAAACCGTTTTAGATTTACCCAACACTTCAATTGCATTGTACTCGAAGTGCCTTTCTACACTTATTTTTTTTTCTGTTATATCTGACTGAGTTGTTTTAATGTTGGTTTTAGTTAGTATGCATACACCGCAATTAAATCAGAACAATTTTGCACTTATTTAACACTGGAATAAAATATTACAAGAAAGCTCCTTATTCCGAAAGGCTGGTTGATAGAGTAGCATCATCGCATACAGCAAATAATTTTCAACACTTAAATTTAGTATTAAATGGAAGCACACTCACCTTTATGAGGTCATGAATTAAAGAAGCAACAAACATGCTATCTAATTTTATATCTTCGTTTTCAATAATATCCTGCAAAATAAAAGAAAAAAGAATGAAGTCCAGGTTAAATAAATTTCACACACAAAACAATTCAGTTGTGACACAATAAATGTTTTAAGCCTGCGAAGGTATGGGACTCAAAGTATGGGGGAGGGGAGTTACTGCATTATCTTTATTTAAGTCCTCAATAGCCATCTAATCATTCCACAAATCCGTTCTTAGATAGATAGATACACAGATCTTCGCATTTTCTTTTTCAAATGTGTCATACTTAGATATTGGTTCATTGCATTCCTTGAAATATGTTTTTTTTATGGTGGAAAAGGTTTTTTTTTTATGGTGGTCATATTTCGAATGCTCATCAACAATGTAAAGTAACAACTTACCTACAACTATTTCTTGATTTCGCAGATTGGATAATCTGTTTCTATCCAATGATTACAGTATATATTTATCGTAATGAATGTTGCTGTATTGCGTACGCCAATCTCTTCATTTGATTAAAATATTAACAATATTTAAGAAACCCTTGCTAGTAAACATCCAAAATCTAGCACGAAATCTAGGAATATTAACATAAAATAGTTATACGTACATGTTAATGACACAATACAAAGTTTATTCGCAGAAATTAAGGAAAGAAATTCATAGCCTTAGCAATTTTTTCTTAATTGGATTTAGAAACAATTTAGCTTGTATTAGTATAATTTCTAGTAGCTTGAATTTTGAGTCTTGTGGCGCAGAAGGCACATTAATTGTACCTCATAATGTAATCCTAAAATAGATATTATCCCGATTACTGAACGTATTACCACATTCTGAGTCTACGTGTTTGTTCTTGTTTCAGGGTATGAATATGTATCTTCATGCGAGTACATGTAGTTTAAGTAATTATCAGAAATTAATTAATCTACGACTTATTCATCATTATTAGCACTGAATACTACAAAATTCTCTAAAAATACTACTACAGATTTTCAGAAAATTCGAAGAACACAACTAATTGTTGATCGACTGCATATTTAATAATTTCTAATAATTTGGAGAAAATATAATTCGTGTTATCTATCTACAACTGAATCGGACATACAGTTGTTTATGACTTTCCTGAGACTGGATACCATTATCTTCGTTGTGAATTGGCCTAGGTAACATAAAAGAAACCTCTATACTCAGCATAACGTTGTAACAAGCACATTATCAGTCTTTCTCAGTATGTATATACACAAAATAAGGAAGAACTAAATGATAGAAGAATTATTGTACACATATTCAACAACGAATATTAGCTTACATATAAACTTCCTTTGGCACAATAATCAGTAGCTATAAGTATTCTTGTAGTCTCTACACAAGCTCCAATGAAGGAATTGACGTTGTCATGCCTTAAGTCCCTCAGCACTCTCATCTCCTTCATTATTTCCCTGGAAATATCTTTCTTCTTGCTAAACTTCAGTTCTTTTATCCGAACCATAACTCCCCTGTACTGCCCTGTTGCAGCAAACACTTGAAGAGCCGCTCGAGATTCGTAAGACGTTGCACTCACAAGACTTAACTGTTAAAAAAGAAAAAAGAAACTATCAAGATACTATGTCATTAACAACAAAAAACAGCAATATTTTAATTTCTAATTGGACATTTACAGTAAAACTCACTACCATTACGTTAGTTGCCAATTAATCACTTATACTCTGATTAAACAAGTAATCAATTTCTTAGTCACTACTCTAAGATCTAGGCAAAACGAACAGAAATCAAACCATATAAATCTGTGGCCAGGTGGAGTAGTAGTTCCGTGCTTGCTTTCTACGCTAAGGGTTCCTGATTCGCCGCCAGTCTTTTTGTGCTCTTGCTTAGCCGAGTGACTAACACTTCCGCTTTTTGTACGAGTGATACTGGGTTCAACCTCCAGTGGAGACTCTCGCGAGCTACCTGAATTAAGAAGTTGCAGACTCCGGTTCTCGAATGTCAGTCATAGCTACTATGGAAATCGTTGCGCTCTTTAAAACAATAGCCGTCGAGGAGTCTCGTTTACAATAGACATTTCAATTATACTGTAAAAAAAATAAAGTAATTATTTATAACCTGGAAACTCTAAGCCTTCATGGTGGAAACTAAAGTCAGACCTTGGTACAGAATGAACAAACACGTATGTTGTATTCAAAAGTTTAACAGCAACATATAACTGTATATTATCTGGTGATCTCAGTTCAGGGTTATGCACATAACAACGGCGATGATGTTAAAAATGACGGGTGGCGAGGAATGTGTCATGCCACCCTATTTCTTTCAGCAATGTCTTCGCGTTATTCCTGCTGCCTACATTGAGATGCTAAAACAGGTTTTAAACCATAGATAGGAGGTGTGACCAATAGACGACCGAACGCATTTGATACGCCTCATGGCACTCAACAATAGCTGTCCTAAAGTTTCCACGATCAATCGACACCAAATATGTGAACTAATATGGGTGTAGCGTTTTTGAATGTGAAACTAATAAACATTCACAACGCAGCATCGCTTCTCTGCAGACCGCCACTGACCGGATAATATCCGACATGTACGGACCACTTAATTCGCATATGTCGCCGTACTGAAGCCGTTATTGCAGCCCAAAGCGATTTTATCGAAGAAAAAATGTATTTGAACTATGTTGCGCATTCGTACATACTTCCATCATAATACTTGTAACTTCATCAGATAAAGCTGTTTTATTTTCTACGCACATATGTCCCCAAATACTTTAAGCACCCTGTACACCAACACCAATACAAATATTATGATTACAGCCTAACCCATGCTAAAGTTTAAACTCTTTTTAAGTGCTACGATAGCATCCTACAATATCCATCTTACCTTGCTTGGCGATGAAAGGATATCTCTTCCACGGTAACCATATATTTCATCGAGATTAATTTTCCACAACAGCCCTTCAATTTCCTGTTCTATCTTCCACTTTCGATAGATGCTAATTGTTATCACTATGGCACAAAATAAAGCAACACCTAAAACTCCAGCAGCTATAATGCTGCTTGTGTGTTTATCGTCTTTGAGACAGCGTTCATTATCGAAACCACATATTGGTTCATCTTCGGGTTTAATACCTCCAGGCCATTGAATTTGCTTACTTGGGTCGTTCAATTTATACTCCTACAATACAAACATAAATAATGGTTACACATACTTTAAATCTCTTAGTGATATTTCAAGAACATTATATTACTACAATTTCGTTAAACACTTGGTAATACACATTGTGTATATAACGCCATTCCTTTACACAGACAAGTGTTAGATTTGCGACAGTTCCAGATTACTAGGAGTGTTTGAACTCAAACCTGCCTAAAGGCAATGAATTACGTGACCTATCGCCTTTTGGTACTGATTATTTTTGGAGCTGCACTGCTTTCGTTATTGTGAAATTACGTAGTGATGCAGAAACTGTATTTCTTTATTAAATTCAATGTTATAGCTTCACAAAAAAAGTGAAGGAAGCAGATAAGGAAGATACGGTGCTCTGATATGCAATATTGTACACATATTGATTAAAAATAATGACGACACGTCGCCCTGAGAAAATGAAAGCTAAGAGCTTTATCGCTAAGATTTTCAATCCCTGAAAAAATCTATTTTGACTTGAAGTAGCGAATATAAGCAATGCTGTACTGGCATGCTGCCGTTCATTTAATCCACAATATTAACAACACTATCATGTACATAAAATATTACCTTTAGCATCAATGTCTATCATTCAAAGAACATAATATTAACTAAGTTCTTTTTCTGGCAGAAAAATGAAAGCACGGTCACATGCACATACAAACAAAAGAATGAGAAGAAAGCGGCGCCATGTAGTGGACAATAATTTAATCTCGAAACAGTTGACTAACGCATTACGTGTAAGTTTTACAGCATGGGATTATATACAGTTGTGTGAAAATGTAGTAGGGGACAAATTACGAGAGATTGGGGAGGGGGCTTTATGGCTATTGAAGAAGAGAAAAAATTCTCCAAAATTGGTGTTGGAGAAGGAAACAACACCAATTTAGATCTCTCCTTCCACGTTACTATAACACACATTATGCCCCCAATGATTAGTCCCTCTACACGCCGCCTGTGGGAGGGAGCCTATATTCATGGTTTGAGCCTCAAAATGAAACCTACCTTCAACAGGCCTAAGTCCCCATTTTTCTTAATTTGCCTAACTACCACAGTTTCTTTTTTTTCTGACTTGTTAAGTGAATTCCACTAGAACTACCCAAGGGTCAAGCAGTACATTGGCGTAAATTCTGCTTCTTGTTGATACACGAGGCGTAGTAAAAAAACCGACGTTGGCCCACTGGTAACAAAATTCCTACCACTCATAAGACTGAAGTTATTTCGTTATTCATTTCTATATTTACTGTCTATGTGTCATGTTTGAAATAATACGGTACAAATAAATAATTATTTAATATGCATACCAGTAAAATACAGCTTCTTTAAGACATGCTTTCCCCATGTCTCTTCCCGTACTTTATAAACCAGTTTACTTATACAGGCGCTGGGTTCGGGGGAAGGGGGAAGGACACTTCTAGCACCGCGAATATTTTCATTTTTATGGACGTACGCAACTACAGACACTAATATGCACAGATGTAATCAAAATTTTTAACTGGGTATACGCTTCACTCGGATTATACCTCCGTATTTCATAAATTTTAAGTGGGTATACGCTAATGCCTAGAAAATTGGGGTGGGTATACACCACATACCCGTGTATACCCCATTCCAATGTTCTCTTGAACTCTGTGCCCCTGACAGTTCACTACTATTACACTTATATACTAGTAATACTACCGGCGGGCCACTGGCTGAATGTCTTCTACCTCGCGACTGGAATATCGCTACTAGTCGCCGAAGAGCCGTGGATGGTATAATTCTCCTCGGTGGTTTCCCCACCACGGTCCATCACCGTCGGCCCGACGACTTTTGGCAATAATTACATAGTAGGCCACTAATGTACCACTTACGATTTGCGCATAGGGTACTACGTGAACAATCACGCGTAAGTACTCCCATTCTTATTATCTTTAGTTTTTCCTTAAATTGCCCATCCGGTTCTGCTTTGCCTTGTTTTATATATAAAATGGTAAAAAAAAAAAGGTAGAAAAAGGGTAATTACATTATAGAATACCAAGACAGGCGTATACACACACATTACAAACACAACAGAAAAGCGGCAACGTTTCGCAAAAGCGATTTCACATGTCAGGAGAGAAAATGGACAAAGAGCTGGAACTGGACCAGTGCTAAGGAGCCACCATGTTGCCATATACAAAGATATGTATAAAGATTGTTCCAGCAGATTTTAAAGGTAAATAAATTAATGTATTATTTTGCGACTCAATAAATATTTTCTACTTAATCATTACTAACTATGTCATTGATTTATTTTAACTACGGAAAACAATTTACTTGCTGTAACTAAGAAACTAAAATACTTACTAGATAATTTTCACCTTGTTGAAAAGCGCCAACAGCTTCCATATGGTAATCACAGGAGAAGTTCTTGATAGTTTTTTTAACTGCTTGTAATGCCAAAACACTGTAGTTCCCTTCAGAATCGCCATTTTCATCTATTTTCATAACTGCACCAATAACACCTGTAGGATAGATACAAGCCTTATCATCTTGTGATATTAAGTTCGTTTTTTCTAGTTATTGATGGAAAAAAAAAAAAAAAAGAACAGATGCAACTGACACATTACTTCATTTTCTAACCGTTGTAGAGCAGCTTCTAAGCATGGGAAAGATCAAAGCCAGCTTGGAAATTACCAATGAAACCATAAATTAGAAATCAAATGCAAAGTAGTAGTGTGAATGCGTTACAGACACTTCAAAATAAGTATAAATGGAAGTTTGACTTTTGAAAGCATTATAATTTGGTAAACGCAAAAATACATTATAAAACCCGTTTGACAAAATAAGGTTGCTTACATTGGCCATCAGAACTGTTTATAAAGTTATTGCTTACTTCCAACCCTTCTTTTTAGGTCCCTTGAGATACACCTTATTCTCGCTTTGACCGTCCGTCTGCAACTTTCAACTCAACAACTGCTACGGCTGGCTACGAAAGTGGTTGAGGTGTCATTGGAAAAGGCCACGGAAAGACGAGGTCAAAGCAGCCGTCTTGATCGGTGGGAGTCGGTTAGTGTTGCCAATACATTATTTTAAAAAATCCATTTTCAAATGCTTCCATTCTGTTAGGCCGATCAGCACCAGAATTGGCTTAATCATTGTTCGACACGACAGAAAAATGCTGTGTGTGTTCCCGCCCTTAAGCACCCCAGCTGTCAGTCTTGCCAACTTATGAATTTTTGTGCGCCTGAAATGCTATCAAGAGATCGGATACTTGGCAATTATTACTAGAATCGCAGCGCTAACCAATTGAAAATAGAACTGACTATCCTTCAGTTGTATTCAATCAACTTCTTTGTAGTTAAAAAAGCCCAGCATAGCAATACTTTGATTTCACGGTACCGAAATTCCTTTCAGGTGCCCCTTAATAATCCAAGGACTAATCCTCTGCCTTGAACAGGACGACACTTGGTAATGAAGCGATCAGCCAGAAATAATAAGTTACTCCTGAAACACTCTCCAGTGAAGAGGCAAAAACACAGTAATGTTAAAATTATAAATTCATTAAGAAATGAATTCTTGCGAATTAAAATTCCTTAGTATGATGAAGAAAACCTAGTATCATCTTTTCCGTAACTTGGTACATTTTATATCTTGGAAATTTAAACTAGTTTTCATACACCATGGGAAAAATAATTCTCAAAGTTCTTGTGTACAAGTTAAGGAAGGTAAATCATTATTAATTCATCCTACAACAACGAAATAATCAACAACAAACATAAGATTTCTTAGACCAATATCAAATTCAAGCTTGCTACAGTACTGCCATCTACTGGCGAACTTTTCAGCGCTAAGTAGCATAAACATGCTAGACGTTCTTCGCTTCATCATTTAAATAGTGATATAACATAAAGTACTTATAAAACAGGCATTAAAACATATTTCTACATATTTACAAATCTTCCCTTGTCTATTCGTCATGTTCTTCGTCAACACGAAGCCATTACACATTCTTTATAAAAATATGGTTCTATTCAGTGTGCAAATTGAACTTTTTAGCCAAGGGGGAAAAATATAACGCACGGATTTCAATAGGCATATATAATATATATGTTCTGTTCACAATATGGCATTTCCTTAACACCAGTCCCACACCTGTCCACTCTGTCCATTTTCTTCCCTACCAGTTGAAAACGCTTTTGCGAAACGTACTGCTTTTCTATTGTGTTTGTGTTGTTATTGTACATCTGTCTCATGAATATACTATGTAAGTATTCTTTTTTCTACCTGTTTTATCATTATATATATATAACGGTAAAAGAAAGGTAGAAAAAAGGTACTTACATTATAGAATACTAAGACAGGCGTACAGGAACTTCACAAACACAACAGAAAAGCGGCAACGTTTCGCAAAGGCTTTTAACATGGTAGGAGAGAAAGAGGACAGAGCGGACTGGTGCGGGACTTGTGCTAAGACGCCATGTTGCCAACCTTTGTGCCACGTTGCTCATACCCATATATATGAGACAGAGGGCGGAAGGAAGACACAGAGTCCCATTTTGCAACAGGGAGTTATTAAATCATACTAAATTATTCACATTAAGGACTTCATAAATATCATAGGAATCTTACCTTCCAAGTTGGCTTCCTAGTTCATAATAAAAGTTCATAAACCCTTTGTCAGTCCCATGAGAATAGTTTCAACTTCTGTCAGACAAAGATCTTGATCGAAACATCTTCTGAGGGGGGTGGGGGGATTTATTCCTGACAGGGACGAAATATAAATTTGTTAGGGTGAAACACTTATTTGTCGGGGGGAGGGGGGCAAAGCCGGGTAGTCCCCCGGTAATTCGCACACTGGTGTATTGCTATTTTAAACCCTGTTTTCTTCCTCTGTTTAACACAAGCGGCCAAATTTCTGTGCAATTTACATCTGCAATTTACTGTACTATATTTACAAGTCTTCAATATAACAAAATCAAGTTAAATTGGTGAAGTTCTAGTTAGGACAAAACTCGAATTGCAGTTAGGAAACAAATACTTTCTGAATAACAAATTATATACACTTACTGTCGTATGTGCTATTTTTAAATGCTTCGATGATTTTTTGTCCATTCTTGGCTTCCATTTCTATGATTTCGTCCGTGAGATCAGTATTATTATAACTTTTGAGATTTGAATCAAGTCCTCTGGCATATAAATATACAGCATCATATAAGTGAGCAGCATAAATGCCGATATGCTGAAAAAAAAAAAAAGGAAATGTATTTTTATTTTCTATTTATTACTTTCAATAGCTTGGATACAGCTGAAAACATTCTATACCAAATACGTACATAAATAACAAAATTAATAAAGCAATCATGAACACAGTACATCAGTTTTTAAATCAATATTTTAAAAGCAAGGAGGAAAAAGTAGAACAACCACCAATTGCTAAACTTCGCCTCCTGAAAAAAGACAATTTATAATTCTCACTCCATTCGCTCTAAATGTGCCTTGCATTATGTCATATAAAAGCCTCAGGTTACGTTATTTCCTTGTTCCACGCAAATTAAATACTTTCAGAATGCAATCACTTGGTTTATCTTGCTTGAAGATATCGTAACGTATGTTGGATGATAAGAACAAAGAAATTCTGAGCATCGTTCATCTTTTAAGTTTGAGGCAGAGGCCATACGGAAAGTTTGGGAAGAGTATTCCATTACAGATAAGACACAAGAATTATAATACCCTCCAAGAGCATTCACAATATTCATAAAAGAAAAATATTATTTGACAAGTCTTCTACGTTTTCTTTAACTAACATTCATAA
>JAGDQP010020234.1:0-16306 GCA_022664845.1 Lepisma saccharinum | reverse complement strand
TTTTTGAGAGAAGAATGAATGAATAATATTTAGAAGCTTGGTTGAATTTTCACTTAAGAACACTGGGTCGAACAACGTCCAATCAGTGCCGGATCTATACATTTTGGACCGCCCTGCAAAATACTTGTAAAGTCTCCCCACTCAACTTTTAAAAAAGGAAAGTTCACCAAAAAAAAAAAAAGTTTGTATCGAAATAAGTTATGGGGGAGAAATTAAAAGTATATATGTATAGTGAATGTTAATTTGAATTCTGTTTACATTTTACATACCGTCTATGCAATGCGAAAACCACACGAATGTACTTAATTTTTTGCTTCTGAGATAACAGGTACATCCTTGACATTGTACGTTTCAATCTTAAATTACACATACATGTTTTAACAACTGTAAATACATCCAAAAGGGGTGATCGTACACTTGCCTGGCATTTTATGAAGCCACAGTATTCAAGACACTACACTTACCTCGAAAAGTCAAAAAGTGCACATTAGTAGTATTGACGATGTGTGTAGTTTTAACTTGATATAATTTTTAACGAAGTAATCAAAATTGCAATGAAAACGAAGCACAGTAACAACTCTTTTATATTTTGTAACTGGAGGATTGAGATTTTTTTTTTCTTTTTTGCGTCTGCCACAATTACCACCTTCTATGCTTTCTTTTATCTTCAATCAAGTTTGTATAGAGCACAGAAAAGCTCAATTGATCTTGCTTAGATCGATCATGGAGAGTATCAACAATCAGTGAAAAGAACTGTGCTTTACTAATTTCTTGAAGAAATTTAGCTTTGAGATTTCAAAACATCCTACAGTTGATATCTTGAATTTTTAAGTCATGACAGATTAAGAAAGCACATGACTCACATCAATAACGCTTCAACAAAGCTTTGCACGGGCGAATTCATAAACATAAGAGCAAGTAAAAATCAGTTATTCAAGCACACTTGTTACTGTTATCACTTTCTATGTTACATTTGCATGTTAGAATTGTATTGCCTACTTATGATCTTTTCGCGTCATTGAAGTTGTACATTGGCCAATGTTTACAACTGCTTCTTCGTTAGAAGTACTTTTCGTCATTATGATATTCTTTGACAAATTCTAAGTCGAGAATGCTGTTTACAAAATTTTCCTCCTAAACAGGTAAAGATGAAAAAGTTACAACTTTAAGAAACCGAGTATAATCAACTATAGTTCAAACTATGGATATACTTACCTTCTGAAAAGGCGTATTTTTGAAGGGATTTGCAAAATAGAATGGCTCTCTTTGTGTGTAGTTACGCACTTTTGCTTCGAACTCGACAAAAGTACCCTGCGGAGGCGTTGAAACAACTACAAATAAGGATCTTGCTCTGTTTAAAAAACCCGGATGTTGATCGCAATTTTTTATTTTACCAATATCTGCAGACTCTGAAAGGCAATAAATATGCTGTGTTATACACTGACAAGTTAGAAATGTGGCAAACACTGTAATTTATACCAAAAATAAAGAGTGAATTTCGTTGCTTCATGTATTATTTTCACTTTCTCTTTTACCTAGGATCTTCGACTATACTATACTAGATCTAATCTGTAGTAAACTCAAAGTAATAAGGAAACAGGAGATATCTTCAACGCCCAGTAAACCTTTCGAAACAATTTCCCTAAATTTCATCGGGAAACTACCTCTCAGAAGGTCTTGAATTGTTACTATTAACAGTGGACGTATGGTCAAAAGTTGCATTGCTTTGCGATTCGAGAAAAGCAACGTCTCTGCTTGTAATCAAAAGAACACGAGATTTTTGTAAATATTATAGTTATCCCGTAAAATTAATATCTGATAATAGAACACAGTTTACATCTAGAAAATGGGAAGAGTTTATCGAAGAACATAATATCAAACATATTCTAGTAACTAATCAGTATAAAAAACTCTTCGGGATAAAGACAAGAGTGACGCAAGAATTCTACTCACAAAAGAAGTGATATCCATTTTGCGAGTTACTTTCTTTCTGTTACTATGACGGACGTGTCTCCTTTGGAATAAAATTAAGAGATTTAGTATCCTTCCGCGAAAGTGACACAAAGAAAGTAACTCGCAAAATGGATATCACTTCTTTTGTGAGTAGAATTCTTGCGTCACTCTTGTCTTTACTCCGAATGGGTTTTTCATACTGATTTCGCTTATTTTGTAAGGCTGCCTATTAAAAAAAAGTGCATAGTCTTCATACAAAAGGCCGATTTTGGGCCGTATCTCGAAAACGTTAACTCCTATCATCAAAATAAGCTTCGATTTACCCCAAGTAGTTGGAGCCCGCAATTGACCCCCCAAACCCTCGGTATCAACCACTTTGGGCTAAAGCAAAAGACAGACAGAATGACGGAGGCCCTTTCTATCATTTGTGAAAATTCTATTATTGGGCTAGAAAGGTCATAACTGTTGAACGCCTTCACCGATTTTGACGTGTGATACACCGTTTGAAAGGTATTGAAGCGTAGATTACGATTCCGCAAGCTTCGGCCGCCTATATGGTCTGTGGTAAGTGCTATCACCAGAAATGTGAAATTCTGAAATTTGTTTCAAACCGCCCTAGGGGGTCCCAGGGATACTAAAGTTAACCGAAACCAATGAATATTATTCGTCACAATACTTAGATTTGCAGATTTACCAAGGGATTTAATAGCTTCATCAGGTAAGATAAAAGCTTAAAGATATAAAGTATTGATGAAACAGGTCTAAAAGAAGACCTAATCATTAAGGATTTTTGCCAAGCATTTGATCTGACAAAATCCTTTTTTTAGGCCTGCTTCATCAATCTTTACGTCTTTAACATTTTTATTACTTACCTGATGAAACTATTCAATTATAAAGCGAAACTAACACTAAAAGTCGGCCTTATAGCCACTGTTCGTCGATTTTGACTTAGTGAGGATGGATGGATATACTGAACCCAACGTCCTCGTTACGAAACTTTATACTTGACCAAAACTAGTTAAAAGCATGAACTACTTTGAATACTGGAGGCTGGAAATCCAGTTTCATATAATTATTACCAATCATATAATAAGATCACTAATTAATATACCCTAAAATCCTGCATAATTTTACACATACAAGAAAAACATGAAACATTTAACACCAACCGATAATTCCGTAACATCGATAGAAAAATTTAGTTAAAGTTGGAATTTTTTTTTGTGGAGACGTATTAAAATCACAAGCATGGTAGTTCATATATATAACACTAGTTTTACTGCTACCCACTCAATTAGTAACACAATAATAATAAAAACAAAAAAACATGGAGTTGGTACTTTATTGGAAGTACATGGATCTAGTTTCAAATTAAGTGTAATATTACGACATTTTCTCTGATAATCATATTAACATTCGATCCAGTAGTGAGTTCTAATTAACGTTACTGTGGATTCTAGTACTGTAACTTCTTCCTTATAATTACGATAATAAGATGATAATGCAATACTTAGCACTGACAGAGTAAAAAGGGCATAACTATAAACTACCTGTTCTTCTTCATGATTGGTTTCATTTGTTAGTGATTTTGTGAAGCTCCTAACAAAACACTGTTTTAATCGTAAAGTCTATAGCACATTAATTAAATAACTATCTGTAAAATCCTAGAAAATAACACATGGATTATTATTATTACAGCTGATTTCCAGTTACATTTAGTTTAAGTACTACTTACTGAGGAAGTATTCAATGGTACGAAGTTCATAGTATGTAAGCATATCGACGTAGATGACCATGTACTCGCCCTTGTCGAATAACTGCACAGCTTGCATAGATGTCATGAAATCAATAAGAAATGTGGAAGGACCCAAGAAAACATAAACTGTAAGAAGAAAACACAAATTACATACTTTTTTTTTTAAAAAAAAAAAAAGGAAAGACAAGGAAATACTTCATGTGTGAAAAAATTATAACAATGCATATTATTTATAAACGCGGTAATAAATAAATTATTTCCAAAACCTCGTCGTACCTAAGGTAAATCAAGAAAAATGTGTAAACGTAGCGGGGTATCATTAAAAATGAGATATTTTCTCGATAAATAATAACAGATTTGCAAACAATAATCAAGTAATGTCTAGGGTTACCAGACGAAAAGACGAAGCACAAGAAAGTTAGAGAAGAACGACACTGAATAAGTGTTCGTACAAAATAAATAGATTGTAAAAATCACCAACAAAAAGATTATAAAGATCACCACAAAAAAGTACTACTACATTACTTAACAAATATAAGAAAGTAGCAAAGAATCACGAAAATAAGAAGTGGAAGTTTAAACACAGAACCAACAGCTAAACACTAACTTCAACAACAATAGTCAGCAACAATAAACAAGTCCACTTGATGCAAGCTTAACTAAAGCTTGATAGCTTTAATTGTTGAGCAGTCATCAACAACAAGAGCCGACCTGTAATTGTGTAGGTTGAGGCGTTAAGCTAGCGACTCGAAGGTCCCGGGATCGAATCTTAGCTGGGGTATGAACGTTAGTGGATTTTAGAGACTTAACAGCTAATGGACTCGAGACGGGCTGAAGTCATGAGTTACTAAAATGGCCCAAAAATACATTTTTTTTTTTTTTTTTACAAAAAACAAGATATATTTATATAGGATATATGGTTGTTTAGTTATATACTGGGTGATAACGTAATATACCGACAAACTTCGAGAGATGATAGATAGTACTCCAATCCCAGTCAAATGGGTGGAAATTCAGCCGCGTTTCGGAGCTACAGGCTGTTGAAGGCGAGAGAAAATGAACTTTAAAGCTTCATATTTATAACACAACGAACAGTGGAGCAGATAAGGCGTGGTACCGTTAAAGACTAACTCTCCACTATCTGAAAAAGCATATTTCAAAATTCGACAATGGGCGCGTAAGGGATTTCCCAAAGGAAGTAGGGGATTCCCAGAAATTCTCTTACGCAAAGATGGGTCGAAAGGAGCATGCTGGGACGGATTTCCACCAGCAAACAACAATTCATTTGCGCCAAGCAGATTCCATATGCCGAATGATTTTCTACAAACATGCGAGCTTCAATTCAGTCTCACCAGGAAAATTCTGGGATATTACCTTCAATTACCTTCCCCTTCCTTAGCCAACAGGCCCTGAGTTGCTGTAAGGAAAACTTTCAAATTACAAGTCACTTTGTTTTTCTATTGTTCATCATTATGTTCCAATACTGTTTCTTGGCTGGTATTCGGGCGTAGTCACTCAGTTCCGGATCTGTTTTATTTATTATTATTAAAATACGGTGTGTTTGTTATGCTATTTGCATCCTATGAGAATATTCATTGCTTTCAGTTACCTTTTTTATACACCATCATGTATTATTCGTCTCAATACTTAGAATTGCAGATTTACGAAGGGATTTTCCTGTATGATTTAGTAGCTTCATCAGGTAAGTGATAAAAGGTTAAAGGTATAAAGGAATAATGAAACAGGCCTAAAAGAGGACCTAATCATTAAGGATTTTTGCAAAGCATTTGATCGGACAAAATCCTCTTTTTCGTCCTGCTTCATCAATGTTTATGTCTCTAACATTTTATTACTTACCTGATGAAACTATTAAATTATAAAGCGAAACCGGTACAAGTAGGTCTTATATTTGTTATCAAAGAAATTGAATATCACTGCTCGGTTGGATAATGGTGATGACGTTTGTCGTCTTTACTCACACAGAAAGTTGTTTTATTCATGCTCATTTCGACCCATCTCTACTTCAGAAAAAACTGCAGGAATAACTTACTTCCTTCGACGAATCTGTTGCGCACCCATCACACAATTTTCGAATAGTGCATACTGAAGTCTTTGAGGGTACCATGCCGCATCTACTCTACTTTCGTGGTGTGAGAAACATGAAGGTCTAATGTTCATTTTCTCACGCGTTCGGCAGCCTGTAGTTCCGAAACGCGGCCGAATTTCCACCCGGTTCACACTTCACTGGAACTTTTTTTTATCTTAATTTTTGTAGTACTATCATCACTCGAAGTTTGTCGGTGCATTACTTTACCACTCTATATAAACGACTGGATTAAGTGATTGACGAACTAAAAAAGTTGAGAGATAAATTGACCGCACAACTTATATCAGACAAGATGCTGCATTAACAATGCAAGAGAAACGATAGATTTTCGACACTTCAGTTTTTGTGGTCTGAAATTCTTTATTCTATTGGCTGTTCAAAAAATACTGTGAGCAGAGAGAATATCGATAATCAAGCAGTGATGCATTTCAGCCCTGGCGGCGCCAGAGCACTTTTTAAAAGTTGTATATCTATTTATATATCTAGAGGGAACTACATACAAAACAGGACTTAGTACCGCCAGAGCACTATTTTCTGTAGAAGTGCACCACTATAATAAAGTAATTCCGCTACGATAGACTTTAAGAGATATAACTAGTAATTGTCCAAATAATTAAAAAAGAAATTAAAAAGGCCTACTTGAACGCGCTGAGAAAAAGACATATTCACAATATTTCGTTTGATCCTTTCAAGTTTCATCACGTGAATAATAATAAAAAAAAAAAGTAGAACAATTTATAACTACTGATTCATGTAGTTATTTTGCTTTTAGAGTTACACTCTTATATTTGATATTATATTTTCCGCCAGAAGTTTAGGTACTCCGTAATATAGCAGCAACACAGTTTTATATTAAAAAAAGATTTCTGATAAGGTTAATTATACTTTAATAATCACAGAAATAAACTAAAGCATAACAGTTTAGGAATACCACCACTTTCTTCAGACTGGACTACATAACTAAATAAATAAATAAACAAGCACGGAGATCGCCTTTTACTTTTAATCAATCAGGGGCAGAACTAATTAAAAGTTATCTTTTCGTCCCATATCTCTGTCCTCTCCTCGGACAAGCGTACCTGTCATTCACCTGTCAAACTTAATAAGCCAAGAGATCAAACTTTTAACAGATAATAGCTGGAAATTCCTGCGTATATACAGTTTCCCATAAAATCATGTCCTATACCGGCTTAATACAAAGAACTATAGAAAACAAAAACTATCACAAGTACATAATAACTTGTATGTTCAAAATTAAGTAAAGTTGAAAAAGTTTTTTTCATACCTCTCAACAAAATTAAAGAATACCAATAATAAATAAATAAAATGAAAAACAATAATATATAATAATAAATAAATAAATGTTTTAAATATATAAATATGTAAAACAAAATCTATCAAAGAAACTACAGTAAGGATTATTGATTAGTGTCCTGTCCTTCTTTTTCTCCTTCTCCTTTCTTCCTTTTTCAAAATGTCTTCCCACTCTTCATTAATAATACTATATCCACTGTTACAGTTCACTGCCTTCTCGGCCAATTATCTTATCTTTTTCAATCCTTTCCCCTTTCTCATTAACTGCCTACATTCTTGCTCTACTACCGTTGCCCCTTAGCAGTTCACTTCATGATCCGTTTGACTAACATGATTAAAAATAGCATTAGTATCTCGCCTTAACCTGACATAATCCTTATGTTGCTTTAAACGTTCTTGTATTCTCTTCTTGGTTTTCCCTACATGCACCATATCACAGACCCTACACTTCATATATACTCTCTTTATTTTCTTTCTTCTCCCTCACACACATATATATATATATACTTCGTACTTCATATATAAATTATCTTTGTCGCGGGTCCGCTTTCGATCCAAACTTCTTTCTTCTAACGATATCTAGTATTCTCATGCTGCCCTTCCTATATGTGTTAATATCCCTTCTCTACTTAGAGTTCTCCCGTTTTTTTTGTTTTTTTTTTTATCTCCCCTGCACTTTCAATGCCATGCCATCCTTTCTACTTTTCTCCTTCCTTATTTTCCTCTCCCTAATTTTCCTTCCTTTTTCTCCTACTTCTCTTCCTGTTCTGGTCACCGTAGCCATTCCCTTTCAGCTGTTCCCTTAGCTTCTCCAAGTCCTTTTCCTTCTGTCCCTCATCCATATTTATCATATTGATTCTTTCCTACATGTTTCTAATGAAATTCACTTTCGTTCCGTCATCGACGCCACTTCTCCTACAGCCGCTTCAGTATACGCCCGCTGCACAGTCCTTCTGGAACCACGTCGTTACAAACTTGCTTTCCCCATTTCTCGTTATTTTCATATCCAACTTCTTTTATTTCTCTCTCCAATCTATATTCCTTTTGCTCATTATTCATCTCTTTAATAAAGCACTCTAACTGTCTTCTAGTGCCTTTCCACATTCCAAAACAATCGTTCATGTACCTACAAAACACCAATAATTTATCATTACCTTCATCTATCACTGGTTTTTCCCATTCGTTCATTACCAGATCTCTATTACCGGGCTTATACATGAACCAATGCTTAGACCATCTTTCATTTTCACTATCTTCTCACCTATCTTGCAGAAACTGTTGTCCCACAAATATCTTAACGCCTTCTTCATTCTATCCTTGTTCCAGTTCTCAATTTTCTTGTTTGGGAATATTTTCTGTTACTTTTGAAGGGTTTTCCTTCTCACATCATGTCTAGCCATTTTCCCAACCCAAGATTTGCCACTGGTTGCAATGTATATTTATTTTACTTTTGTCTTATCTCACCTGATGAACTGATGCCTGATTAGATCAAGCGCAATATTATGAATACCATAACAACTGCGGTTTCGAAGAATTCTGTCCAGATGATTTAGATAGACATAAAATATTGAATGACTTAAATGACAGCATCGTATGATTAAGAAAAGAAAGAAAACCTTAGATTTTTACACCAGAAGGTTTACTGGAATATGTTTCGTCTTTGGAGTTACCACCCCTCAAAACCCTTTTAATGCCCTCCTATGTTTTCTAACATTTGTGGCACAATGTGAACATCATTTCAGTAAACTTAAATTGATTCAATCGTCCCTATGATAATCCATGACACAGAATAGGTTATCTAAGTAAGCAATCTTTCAATTAAAAATGTCATTACGTTGATAATAATTCGCAAACTTTGAAACAAATGAAGTTGGAAAAGTGCACTTTAAAAAATAAAATTTTATTAATCATATAGTATGACATAATATCAATGTTTTAAAATCATCAAATAACATATACAACAATATACATATTGTTTACTCTTCAGTATTACCATCATTATTATTTATGCAACAGAAGATTATTTTTCCGCTCAGGAAGGTTTTTTTTTTGTTTTTTTTTAATTCACACAAACTTTGTCCCACATTTGAAAAATTAAGTGAAACAATGGTCTAACCCACTTTTCAAAAGAAAGACGAATCAAGCCTCTAATTTTTCCTTGCATAAAAAAGAGGGGGAAAAGTTCACACGAAAGTATCCATTAATAAGAATGGAATGTACACAACTCGATTAACAACGTGTTCCAACAGGTAGAACACGAATCGTCCTGTTTAAAAATAAACTGCAATTTACTTAAGGATAAATATATTATTTATAAATATACAGTATAACTGTGTCTACTATCCGTGTTTACCATCCGATGATGTATTGCTTTGAGTGCAAAGGCCTTCTGCTAATAACTGCATTTAATTTGCACCAATAACTATTCTATGCATGAATATGAGCTCGATTACGCGTTTCAAGTTGATTTTGTGTCTCGTATTCCGAAGTGCTACCTGTTTCAATTATCACATTACTGCGTCCAAAACCATAATACGTTTTTCACTATAAATGGTCTCTGCTTCATACTGAGGGACTCCATTTTCAATTGCTGTTTTCAAAAGATGGGAGGTCGTTTTCAAATTTCAATCTTCGTACTATTCTGTACCAAAAGAAAAAGAGACAAAAAATGAGCGAAGTTTGAACGTCCAGTCACTGACTAGTTCACTTTAATTTTAAACATTTTTATGAAAACCCTGTATGAGGTATCGTTTTGCATGGAGCCAGAAAACGGACACTGTAAAACGATGAAAAAGAACTGGAAGCCTTTGAAATCTGAATCTGAAAGAGAATGAAAACCAGATGCGTAAAAAACAAACTGCATAATATTGGGGAGAAAATATGAGAAAAGGACAATTCTGGAAGAGCATAAAAAATACGTATGAAAACTGATTAGCACATTGTTTACAAAGAAACTGTATGTTGGAGAATGTGACTGAAAATATTGTTGAAGTGAGAAGAGGAAAGAAACAATACGGGTAGATTTCGTAGAAAGAAAAACCGCACGGTAAGATAACGAATAAAGAGAAGAAGATTCATCTTACTCTGAAGGACCTGTCGCGTTACGCAGAACACTCATAATGATTTGTGATATTTATTCTGACTTACTTCGTGTTCCGTTCTTTGTCTCCTGCACTATATCATGCCACCAACTATCCGTGATTTTAAGAGAGAAACTCTTCGAATGGTTGATGGTCATGTTGTTTTTCTTCGCTTCCTTCACAAGGATTTTCATCACCGACTCTCGTCCATCCTCCCAGATCAATGAGAACTTCTTCCAGCCGTAGTACCTCAACAAAGCAACCACAGATTTTGTCACCTGAAAGAAACAGAAAAAAAGAAGACATACACTTCAATATTCCATCGTCTAAACAAATTTGTCGCTTAATCATGTACTTTAGTGAAAAAATTCATAGAGAACAGGCCACTGTTTAATTTGTTGTATATTCATATAGGCAAGAGAAAAATTAAGTTCAAGAACATGTGGGTCAGCAACGAGTCATATTTTTTCGGGAGAAAATATTGTAATTTTCCCTGAACACTTACAATTTGTGTATTCCTCTAGATTCTGATTGCTAAGCATCCGATTCAGTTTATCAACTACTTGTAAGGTCCTGTATTTTCATCTGTCAGTTGCATTTGACAGATTAACTTTTTTTTTTTCATATCCTCTTACTCTTAGTACATGATCAAGACTGTCATTTGTCAGGTTATGGGAATTCTAAAAGATTAGAAATTGTTCGTCGGTATGGCAAAATAATAATAATAATAATAAGGTGCAATCTATGCTGACAAACATAAGGACTACTGAGCCTGGATGGTGAGAAGGAAGCTTAAGAGGACTTAGTACCAACGCTGCGTGTGTGTGTCTGTGTGTGAGAGAGAGAGAGTTTTAATATTTTTAAAGATACTGAGCAAATGAGAACCAATAACGAAATTATGAAAAGCGGCCCCAATAATACACGTGAATGCGTATCAAGTGAAATATCTGAGATTTTGGAATTGTTTATTTTCAGCTGAGAAGTATGAATTCCCGTAATTAATGACATCATCGTCCTACGCAATGCTTAAAGGGTGGGTGGGGAAGGTATTGGCCAGGGTCTTTCATAATTTATCATCCCGGCATCGCAGTTTTAGATGCATCATAATAACGAATACTAAATCTGCAACCGAAATTGCACGAATCCATTCATTGGACCGGATATCCGAAGATCCCGATTCGAATTTCGGATATCCGGATTCGGATCTGGCCATCTCTCTGCTATCGTTGATTCACGAAAGCTGCACATTGTATACGGATCATCGCCAAGTGTATGTACGCGTTGGGCGTTTTCTTACTTTTTGGGGAGATTTTACGTAGAAGGTAGTCGCAGATAAATGTTGGATGCCCTGAAAGTATTTATCCTCTATTTTATATTAATGAAAAATCTCTTTTTGTACGTCTCGATAAAATTAGGAAAATCATCCAAAATTTTACGTTAGTATTTCGATGTTTATATATTGCAAAAACCTTGTGATACCGCTCTCAACATTAAAGTTATGACTGGACTGTAGCCGAACTAGGACACTTCAAATATTCTACATAACAAATTATTTGCTGCAATGGCGACTACGCGTAAAAAGTGTACGAAAAGGCATTCCGAAAATGTTGAAAAAATGGCCAACTTTGAGCGCACCTGCACAAATGGTTATGCGTTTCAGATTACAAACGAAGTGGTTTATTAGAGCGAAGTATCTATTAGACATTTAGCTACAACATAAGATAGTTTATTTTTTAAATATGAATTTTTGAATTTCATCCCAGTATTTTTTTTTATTTCGTCCCATTTGCGGCGCGCTTACTATCAAACTAAGAAAATCTACACTGTAAAACATAATATAGGATTATTTTACGCTTTTTGAACACATGTATTCTGGAACTCTCTCATGTTTTGTGATCAAGAAGTGTGGCGAGTTTATATCCTGTCTTCTATGAAAGTAACTTTTGAACACTTATTATTCAATTAGTTTTCCAAGATCATTTTTTGTATACATTTTGTTCCCAATCAGCGACAGCGCCAGGATAAAAGATCGGAGGGGGCACAGGTCTACATTTATGGCATGTATAAAATGAAAAATATTTATAAAACTGGGGGCTGCACAGGGCCAAAACAGATTTTTGGAGTTGCAGTGTGTGTAGCACTGTTCTTGTTTCTACACTGATCTGATAAACTCCTACTCATTCACCTTTGCATCATTTTTTTAATATATAGGGACAACAGTGACGATTTTCCAGTGTTCCCCGTTGCTCACTTAGTTAATCAATGCACTCTAGCTTGTATAAAGATGATCCATCTATTTCACTTAAAAATAAGCTCGCCGAGGGGGTCGCATCCGTTATATTTGTTACAATTTATGACATTATCTACAGTGGAGTTCATTACTGTACATTAAATAAATAAATATTATTTTTCTTTGGCAGATCATGGGAAGCAGTCTTCCCGAACATCATTTATCAAGAATCTCTTATTTCATGCTGTGGGAAGCAGTATTCCCAGCAAATATAAGTTTCACTGTTGGGAGGAAGACTAAACATTATAGGAAAAAATGAAAAATATTAACTTTTGCGACGTTACTGCCATCTATGGAATAGAAATTAGCGAAATACAGTATGTTCGAATTTTCATGACTAGAAAATGGGCATATTTGTTTGAATATTGGCTTCACAGTTCAAAAAAAGACTAGAAATAGTAAATAATAAGTCTAACTTTTCCGACTATACTGTCAGTTACGAAATAGAATATGTTCGTATTTTCAGTAAATTACACGAATTTAAAGCATATATATTTAGAATATTTGTTTACAGAAGTAGAAATGTTATAGTTATTTTGGGAATAGAAAAGCTATCCCTTGTGTGATACGCACGCGCCGTGAACGGCGCATGGGGAATGTGAGGTAGCGTTCCATATTTTCTTGACCTCGATACTAAGTGAGGTGGGGTGGTCAGTCCCACGCTCGATCGTCTTTACCTTTTCAAAGTGCTCAGGAGTACCAAGAACACTCTGGTACTCAATTTGATAGGAGGATGAGTGTACCTTAGAGCGCCAGGCATGGAAACACCGCGAGAAAAGTCTCCAGTGACCTGGCCGGGATTTGAACCCGGGCCGCCCTATTCGTAGTCAAACGCGCTGCTGCCTGAGCCATCACGGCGAGTCCAGTAATTTTCAGAATAAGACTAAAAATTTATGCAAGCAGTGCAAGCATGCAAGCAATAATAACAATATATTTTTGCGACTCTCCTGCCATCTATGCAATATCAGTGTAATAGGATATGTTCGTATTTTCAGCGTTTTACGTAAATGTGAAGAGGACATTTGTTTGATTTTTTTGGGGGGGGGGGGATATGAAAATTTGAATGATTTGGCTTCACTTTTCATGGAAGACAAAAATGAATAGGAACAATAAATAATAACACAAACTTTCGTAAATCTACTTCGCACACCACAGGTTTTGAAGATTACTGAATAGTCCACTGGGAAGTATATTTCCCACACTAGTTAAACATTTTGAAGATTAATTTAATAAATCGAGTTATGAAGGCTCATTTAATAAAACTAGTCAGCAAAAGAATTATGCGAAATTCATCTCTGATATACTTTTCTCCATGTGCGCATTTGTGCAAATGCTTTCATTAATAATTACGTACTCATGAATAAGACAATACCATCCTAAGCACATAGAAAACAAAACTTGAGTCCTATTAAATACAGTCCATAGAAAAACATTCTTAAGGTATAAGAAAAAGCTCCACTTCGGAAATACTAAAGTACAACAGAGAGACAAAGCCTAATCACTGATATATATATAAAAAAAACGTTCAAACTCTCCTTGTTCTTCTTAACTATTCAGTTAACATTCAACTTATTCAAAACATAAACAACGGATCTAGAAACAACGAGCTTTTTCATAAGTAGATCGCGGAAAGAGAAATTGCAAACAAATGAAATCAAAACAATACGATAAAGTTTGGAGTTCTTTTGTATTAATTGTTTAGGATATTTTCATATGAAAACATGGTCTGCATGTACTTATTCATTGTTTTCATAGAATCCAATCTTTCTTTTGTTATCCACCGCACGTTTAATCTCATAACTAAAGCAAATAGCAAATCAGAAGTATAAAGATGATGTCTCGCGTTTGAGAGGAATCCAAAGTATCTACGTAAATGCCAGGCATAGGCTATAACGATGCTAATCGTCTTTTCTAGATTTAAATGTACATAAAATTGATCCTTAGAAATCATGCATTGTCAGTATGTTGCAAGGAAGTTCTACTATAATTGAGTGGTTAATGCTTCGGGTGTCAACCCCGATGGTAGATTCCAGTTTCAATGTTCACCAACTCAGAGCTACTTCAAAGAAAATGAAACGGACTCCGGCCTCAAAAGCAGATACGGAAGCTATGGGAAGTCGCTGCGTTGACACCCTCATATATATATATATATAAATCACAACCATTTTATATCTATATTTATTAATCGTAGTATTACCGCATAACTTCCGAAATTTACTGTTTTTTTTTCACATGTAAATATTTAGTGATTAAAAAATCACTGTATAACATAACACGATGATATGCTTCAGATGGATATTCGGATCCTTGTTATTAATGTACGTACATTGCAGAAAGCAATAAAGAATATATGGGAGATTCCTGAAAACATAAACTTTCTACATTCGATCTTTAAGGGTGACGAGTGACCACACACAATATTTTTTTTTAATAAGTTGCAAACTAATCAGGAATGTGTGGAGTGACCTCAAAAGAAAATGCTCTTTAAAATGTAAACGATAACGAGGGTGCAAAGAAATCGTTGATGAAATTGGCAAGATACTATGGTCACCTAAGTCGTCCTTAAAGTATGTGGGACACAGAGGCCACTTTCTACGTGCAGCGTTCGATTTGCTAGGGGGAATGATGGAGATCTTCCCTCTTCCCTGGTGCGTGAGTATATCATCCCCAGTTCTTGATTCCGAACACTATCCCAACCAGGAATAAATTCTTTGTATTTCTAACCAATCAGCTAGTATGTTGGAACTTACCAGCAACCTTTAGGACCCCCTCATAACTAATAACTAGGACCAGGATTTTTAGGATTTTATTTTGCTTCTACCGTACATGTATTAAACTGACAAATATTTGCATTAAAATTAAACAAGTAGCAAATAAATTACAATAAATCAATATTCTCAATATGTAGTTAAAGACTACCACACAAAACAAAAACCTGGAGCATCACAGCATTCACAAGTAACCTCCTCCTTATACTAACCATGAACTGAACTACCTTTAAGGCTTCAGCAGCAAGATTCCTGCTCTGTCCGTCTGTCGACAACTTTCAATTCAGGAATAATTAGGGCTAGAAAAGTGGTTGAGGTGTCGGCAAGAAGAGTTCAAACCCGTATCATTTATCCAGATTGCCAGGATGGTTCCCGAGTTTCGAGGTGGGGCGATGTGAAATTAAAAAAAAAAAAACTAGTGCTAGGAAAGTTGTTGATGTGTTGTTGGAAAGGTCTCGCCTCAATTTTTCGAACGCAACATTGATCACATAAATAGGATGTTCGATGCTGAAACCTAGTAGTAGCTTATATGCACAGTCCCCCACGGGGCTCCGCCTTACTTGTTTAACATTAAATTTTAAATAGTAATCTGCTGGATCACAATAATGATATTTCGTTTTAACACTGCATTCATTGTTTAGCTGTATGGAAATAAATGGTTTTTACTTTAGCACAAAGAATTACCATCTTCGCGGTGCATGGCTTCCACCAGAAACTCTACAAAACACGCCAAACGAAAACAAGAATTGAAGAGAATTTGATTTTATTTAAGACATTTAGGCTACTTTGGCTCAGACTGAGCGAAAACAAGAAAACAGCAAAGAACAGGAAATAGAAAACAAGAAAACAGAAAGAAAGCTGAAAACAAATGCATCTTCGTGCACGTTTTTCCTATTAACAGTAGGAATCCCTTGTTTTGAGGTCATTTATTTTATTTTATAATTTATTTATTTACTTTTGAAATGTTGATATTTAGACTCTTTTACGTTTTAAACTCATTTTAGCCGTTTTTAGGACCTATAGGATTGGCATGTTTGA
>JAGDQP010020233.1:911-33617 GCA_022664845.1 Lepisma saccharinum | reverse complement strand
GTTATTAACTTGCTAAACGAGCTTCTAAGGACTGAAAGTCTTTTTTTCTTTCCTTTTTTTTTTTGGTAAAGTAAGTTCGGAAACAGTCCGTTCAATGAGCGCCAGCAGGAATTGAGCCCGTGAAAACTCGCATAGAAGGCGAGCGTGCTAATCTCTCGGTCAATCCGAGTTCTCATTCATTGTCTTTGTGTTAAGGAGATTACACAGCTTCGGAAGTGAATATTACTTCTTCATCCTGTATTTTTTTTGTATAATATTCTTTGCTCAATTAAATTTATTTACTTTATGGCATTCAGGCATCTAGGACTCAGACTGGGGTAAGGGAGGGGAAATAATACAGGAAGATATCAGCCAGGGCCTAAGGTGCTATCCTGGCATTTGCCTAGTATGACTGAGGCATAACCATGGGCAGACCTCAGTCAGCATGGTCGGCCGCTGGGACTGAACCTACGACCTCCAGACCGCTAAGCCAACGCAACGCTCTACCATCGAGCTACGACAGCTTTTCGTGATTAAGCTTTGTCTTTCCTCTCTTCAATTGACGTGAACGGGATTCGAACTTGTCACATTTTGGTTACTAGTACGGCATGCTAACCTCTGGAAACATCGTGTAATTACCTTAAAAGAACGACAATGAACAATGTTCGACACAATATATTACGTTAGATATAGACTTCTCACTACCCTTCCAAGACTAATGATACTAATGTCTGACGCACGTTTGCGTCATGCATCTTCCATTAAAATTCAAAAAATGGTTTCTTCCACATTGCTTTCTTTAATAAAGAAAATCAAAGCTTTCTGGCAAGGCTGAATACGAACATTGTGGTGACTATTTTGAGTGTTGAGATATTACTCGTGAAAAAAAGCATTGAAGTAACCGTTTACACGAACTATGAATGCTCCCATTTGGCGGCCCATTGCTGTGGAGATTAAAGAAAACAAAGAGAGAGAATAGATGCACCAGGCAAACAAAAATGATAACGAGCAGAAACATGTGGGTAAAGTTGTTGGTTATGTCTTGCCTTGCGTTTTGATTTCTTTGTTAAATGTAAACAGTAGGTTTCGAAAGCACGAAGTCGATCATTTTCTGGCTCGTGTTAACCAGAGAATAAGTCAGAATTTTCAGTTTGGAGGGGGTATAAAGTCAAATTTGGGACGGTGGAAAAAGTGGTTTTTAGTCTGTTTACTTATTACCTTTAGACATCTCTGACTCAGGCCGGGATAGAGTAGGGTACAGGATTGGAAAGATAGCGGCCAAGGTCTTACTTGTTCTATCCTGGCATTTCCACGGTGAAACTAGGAAAACATTTGAAAAACTTAGTGAGGATGATCGCCCAGGGGGTTTGAACCCGCGTTCCTACCTACGTGTCAATTTATGTGGTGTGAGTGTATAACTGTTTATATAGATTTTGTGGCTATAATGGTCTGAACCTAAGATGACTAAGTTCATAAATCAATTCAATTCGTGTCCCGATGAATTCCCTAAGGACAATATGTAGCTCTTGTGATGTGTGGGACTCTTTCGTAAGAAAGTAAACATTCCTCAGATGATAGAGTACTGTTTTTTTTATTCTAAAAGTAAAGGAAATAATTTTCAAATCAACAATCCTGTTCCGATTTCGGTTTCAATCACTTCCCATCAAAGTAATACAAGAATTGCGCTGTAATTAAAGTAACATTTCTCTCTTTTAATTATCTGACAAATAAACCTATAGATGCTTCAAAGCGCTTTTATTACCAACTTGGTAGAGTAGCAGGGTACATCAGGAAACCACCAGAAAGCATGATTAAAAGTGCTTTCGTCCATAACGACAGACGCAGTGGCTAGAAGTTTGGTTCATAAGAATAAGTATTTATAATGTAATGTAAGTACGAAAACGCGTTTATTTATAAAATATGTATGTAGTAATGGAAAACAAATACACATTAATAGGTGATTGCGCTATTTTTTTCAGGGTACGTTCGTCGTGGCCGCCACCTTGAAGTCGACCATCTTGAATCTTGCTCACTTTTTTAAAAATAGGAATGGAGTCATGTGACATATCAGTTTGTACTAGAATTTGACCAGAAATACATTCGTGAGAGATAATGAGATGTGTCATTAGTATGCGTAGTTGATTGAAAAGTCTGGAAATACTCTCTTCTTCTTAAAACAATACAAAAAATGAAGACCCAGTGCACAAGTAATGAGTATTGGGGACCACCTACCCAGTGCTCATTACTTGTACATTAGATTTCCGACCCGATTCTACGTAAATACCTTATAACTTTGTTACAAAAGAGTTATATTACAAAGATAGTAAATAAAAGCAAGTTTTGTTCATAAAAAAATGATTTTCTTCTTCGGTGTATATTCCCCTATCATTAACTACCACCGGAACATTATCTGCAATTTTCATTTGTTTTAAATTTCGGGCTTTCTTGGCCACCACATCCTTAAAGATTATTTTTGTTGAAAAATACCACACTCGTGTTCAGCATAAAATACTCTCTAATTTGATTCCCCAAATGATTAGCTGTGATTATTTATTATTTTCAATTTTCCTATCATTGCTTCAAAATGGCAGAAAAATAAATTTCGGGCGACAATATAGATGTATATTTTTAATATGTTCAATCTAAGAATGTGAACATCACTTTAAAGTAAAAATCATTTTCGTAGGAATTAGTTTTGGGTTCAGGTGTTTCCCCCCGCCGTTATTTCTACTTCACTATGAGGTGAGCAATACAGAGAGGAAATGAAAAAATGTGGAAGTACGTTAATGAACCGTGAAGGAAATAATACATTTCCGTGCAGTATTTCCTCTAACGTAAGTGCTAAAGATCGATGCTCTTCCTTGCTGTTTCTCATTGTTATAAATTTAAGATGTTTATTTCTGTTTTATTTTTTCGAAGAGCCAACTGCTGTTACACGTTGTTAGAATCTCTTAAGGCATCGCTGTGGTCTAGTGGTTATGGACCTGGATACGAGTCCTTGTCGAGTGCTCATGAAAGAGCTGAAGACTGAAAACTCAATCCTTTCTCCACACCTAGAATGTATTATTTCCTTTAGCATCGCACCGAGTACACAAGAAAATTTTATATCTAAAAGGAAAGGGACATGTAAGGGAAAATATAGACATGAAAATGTATATGTTATATAATTGACTTTTACATTAATGACTTTTTATTTCCGTTTTATATTATTTCTTTTTCTACGAAGCTATGCCCTTCCCTGCCGGCTTTTATGTTAATTGAATCCGAATGAGGGATGCGCGGGAAGATAAAAATTATTTTTTCGGCTTCCGTGGTCTAATTTTCGTAAGGTGAAGATGAAGCGGTTCGATGATCTTAATATCACTTGCACTAACTTACTTGCGACTATTTTAAGAATTGGGCATTCACAGTTATCAAATAATAATAATATCAACCTTTCGGTGAGAAGGAGGTATGTATGTTATGATATCTTGATATTAATAAATATTTAGAACTTTAATATGTTAGCCGGCCGGGTGGCCGAGCGGTCTGCGGCGGTAAGCCATCGGCTCGAAGGTCCTGGCAGGGGCATGGGAGTGGATTTTAACAGCTAAAGGCGAATTGTGACGGGCTGAAGTCCAAAGTTATTACAGACTGACCCTTATAAAAATAAAGTTTTACTAAACACATGATCATCCATGTTGAATTTTTCATTACTTTCTATTCCGAAAAGTTTTATGCATATTGCATGCTTAGTGTTTGATTTCAATTTTATAAGTTTGATTCAATCAGTAGGTATGGTTCTATTAAATTGGCCAGATGTTCCCAAAATACGAGGGTCATTCAATAAGTCCTTAGAAAATTTAAGAGATGTCACTCGTACAATCGAAAGAGGTTTGCTCCTAGTAAGCGCTATCTCTCACTAGACTGCTTCTAAAGTTTCAGCAACATACCCATCACGTGGTTTCATTTTCATAACAACAAACTTTTGTTTATAAACAACAAAAAATATTTAAAAAAAAATAGTTTCTTGCGGTGATTAAACACTTCTATTTAAAAGGCTTAACACCGAAAGAGATCAAAGCCGAGTTGGATGAATTTCACGGCAAATTTGCTCATGTGATTGCGACTGATTAAAATTGGCTGTACATCAAAAAATGACGAACATCGTTCGGGACATCCAGTGGACATCCACGAAATGGTTTTGAGTGATCGACGAATCAAAGTGCGCGAAATAGTTGAGACTACAAGCATAGCACAAGGTACAGTGTTTTTAATTTTGCTCGTATAATTGGGTGTGAAAAAAATCTCGGCGAGATGGGTGCTGCGCCTGCATTCATTGGAGACAATGCACGGGTGCATACCTGCGCACTTTCAATGGCAAAAGTTATGGAATTAAAGTTCGAATTATTACAACATCCACCGTATTCACCCAATTACTTTTTTTATATCCAAACTTGAAAAAATGTTTATAAAGTTGGAGAAACGCTAGGAAAAGTGTATAGAGCTACAAGGAATTTATATTGAAAAATAAAAATTCTACCTAAAATATTTTTTTCTTTTCCTAAGGACTTATTGAACAACCCTCGTAGTATATGTACATTTTACTAGTTTAAGCACAATATCATTGTTAATGCAACTGCCACTGAATGCATTTAGGTCTTGGCTAAAGTTTTAAGAGCTTTTGAATTTCTCTGGTTACATTATTGAGCAATGGGGCATCGCCGGCGTAACAGTGACTTTTTGCATACTGCTGGTAGCAGATCTAAGTAGTGGTCCTGATAAAGCTTCCAGAATCAAACCTATGCAACCTCTACCCACAAAAATTGCATCAGGGACTTGAGTTCTTAATTATGTGATATAATTAGTACTTCATGTTTGGAAGATAAGATCTGAACGGATTTAGGATGTTAGCAGAAAGCTGTAATATTTTAGTTTTCAGAATGGACATCACGGTGGACAAGTTTAAATATTTGCGCAGTGTTCCAGTTAAGTTAACATGTCCATAATTTAGAGTACACAGCACAATAGCTGCGATATCTAACACAGCAGCGAAGATGCTATGTGATTTAGAAAGTCCATGTTGAATAAATGGCAATCGTACAGTACTATCAATATAATACAATAATTTCCTGGGATAATAATTTTTTGTATTATCAATCTAGTTTCACATTCTAAAGGATACGTTGGGATATCTTTGCAGGATACTTTGGGTAATTGTTTGTTTCTTTGGAATTGTTGGAGCTTCTATGATGACGTATTATATTTACAGAAAGTATATAAAATCAACAGTTAGCACAGTGGTCGATGACCTTTACGTACCTGTTTATGAATTTCCATTTCCAGCCGTTACTGTCTGTCCTGTTAACAAGGTTCAGAAATCCAGAGCAAAGGAGATATTCTACAAGTAAGTAAACATAAATAAACTTAAAGAGTTGATATTGTACTCTCTCTCTGTCTATATATATATATATATATATATATATATATATATATATATATTTCTACATATATAATCATCTTCAGCTTTAGAGCTCTTTTTAGTGCCACATGAAATTTTAACAATTGAAAAACGAATGTACTATGATTATATCCCAAGCTATTATCAGCTCTTACGAGGGTAGTTTTTCTTCAAATAGCTATATATCTGGCATATGTATCGAGAAATAAGTTATCGGTCTAAAAATAGTTATAGTCCCTTAATAAACTCTGCTGTTCCAATAACAGGTTTTCAAACATTTGGCAAGCATTGGATATCGTTGAGGGCATAGTTTTGTGATAGTATACGAGGATGAGTTCTTTCACGTTTGTAAACAAATCGTAGTCACTTGGACTCGTTTTCGGTGAATTAGGGGAAGCTCAAGTACCTGCCAACACCACTTCTGCGGTATGTTCTGCACGTCGCGTCGGGTGATCTATGACACCTGATATTATCAAAGCGACAATGGTTCGTACCTGTTCGGATTGCAACAGATTCGCATCTTTCGCCTAACAGCAGGCGCAGATAATGTTCTAGATGCTTAGTACAGTAGGCAGCATTAACTGCTGTCCTTTGTGGAGCACTGTGCTCAAGGATAATAATGCCTTTGTGGCCAAAAGCCAAAATCATCACCTTCAAATTTTGCGGGCTCTTGTTTTAATGTTTTGGGGTGTGGTGAAAACGGATTAGGTCACGGAAGAAATAAAACGTTGCTTAGTATCGGTCAACTCATGTTTCTATTCAGTCTAAAAACTTCTTACCTCGCGATTAATATTAAGGAAATTGGAATTGAAAATATACGTAACGGTTATTCTGCCGGTAATATACGGTTGCGAAAGCTGGAGTACGAACCTAGCAGATGAACATAAATTACGTGTGTTTGGAAATAAGGTTCTAAGAAAGATATACGGACCGAAACGGGACGAGATGACTGGAGAAAGGAGGATACTGCGTAATGAAGAACTGCAGGGACTGTATGATTCACCAAATATTGTAAGAATAATTAAATCGTGACGACTAAGATGGTCAGGCCATATAACTCGGATGGGAGAAAAACGAAGATTATATTCTTAGATGATTGGAAAACCGGAAAGAAAGGGATCTTTGGGAAGACCGAGAGGTCCTTGGGAGGACAATATTAGAAGAGATCTTCGAGAAGTAGCTGTTTGTGATGGTAACTGGCTTGATGTTGCTCAGAATAGAATCAAATGGCGAATGTTTGTTGCTGGGGCGATGAACTTGCGAGTTCAATAAGGCATAGAGTTAGTTAGTTTTAGTTAGTGGTGAAAACGGAAAACGTTATTCATTTGACTGGATTTTCCATTCAGGTTTGTAGCACCAACCCATATTTGGTGAATGCGTGCACATCCCATTTGTGTCACTTCTGTACCTCGGTAAGGTGATGTGGTATCTATTTCGCCGATAATTTACACACACTCAGGTCCTTTGCTAACATCTGGTACATAGCTAATGATGAAGTGTTCAATGTCCATCGGTGGGAATTTTCCAGGAACGTGCAAAATGCTTGCGTCGCAATGCGAGAGTGCCCTTATTCGGCGGCTAATTCTTGAACATCTTGAAATACCTTAGACCATCTAGCCATGGTACGATATGGTAACGCTGACTCACCATAGGCCTTGTGCAATTGTTTGTGAATATGCAATGCATTTTTTCTCTTTTAACTTGATATGTTATGAATATGCGGTATTCCTCGCGCGTAAACATCATTTAGGAAGTTCAAACACACAGGCACCACTTTCACAGCGTCTAGATCACTATCACTAAGTACTAATGCAACCAAATACGTAGATATATTCACAGAACACTCCAGAACAAACCCCGCTCGTCATTTGTTCAGCAACAAGAGACAAGCGAATTTCAACAAATTTGCAACTTCAAGAAAAACAGCCCTCGTAATTAAGACACATTTGTGAGCTCATAGCGGTATATGTTTCTCAGGTATCGAAGAAAGGAAATGAAATACAATATGAGAGCTTAAAAGAATGCAGATGGTGGACAGAGATGACAAGGCGGTGCTTCCTTGCTTCGGCTCTCCCATAAGTTTTGTCAGCGTGGGAGCAGTAGACTAACTCATCCATACAGGAGAGGCCTCATCCAGTAGTGGATTGAATATGGCTGTGAAATTTTCAATTTTATCAAATTTTTTGGCCTTACCAAGCACATGCCTTTCTCAGATCCATACATTTCGTTAAGTTTTTGACTGAAACCAATAATTTGTACATCATGCTAGTTATGCTTTCGATGTGAACAAATATGCCATCGCTGCTGTTATTGGAGTGGTTTTGCCTATTTGAATCCTGGTTTAATATTAGGATTGTTTTTTTTTAATATGAGGATATTTTGTGTCTTTGAGATGCTATAATAAAAAAGATCTTCACTAATATGCTGATAACATTGTTCAATGTACGCACCTTAAACATCGTACTTATATTCAAAGTCTAATAAATTATTAAATGTTTAAATGTTGTGTAGTCGTTGAATAAGTTGTTGAAATCAGAGCCAACGATGTCCTAACTGCAATCATACCTCCACGTTTGCTGTTACCTTGAATACGTGGCTTGGGTCGACATTTTTTTTTTTTTTTTTCAGATTAAATACTAACTTCGTGGACACTCTCTTCGAGACACCTTTTTGACAGCAGCCGCCACAAATAAAGAATTCGATTTACCAGTATGTGGTGACATGGACGATGAAAACAATATTTTATACATACATTTTAACATTGTATACGACCATCTCTTCAATGGCTTATCCGACGTTTAATAATGTTTTAAAAGATGGGAGAAAAATAAAAAAATTGAGAAGGATTGGGAGAGAAAATCAACGAAGTAACTTCCACAGCTGTAACATAAAATTCAATCAGCAATCCGAGTATCGAATTCAAAAATATATACATGTATTTGCTTCAGATAAAGTCTTCGTAACATAAAAAGAATAGTAAAACATTAGTAACTACGAAAATTCTCCTTAGCTAAGTGGTTGTAGTGTCGAGCTACAAACGACGAGTACGAAAATTTCCAGGTTCGAACCCCAGTGTAGACAGTTGGAAATGTATAAACGAAATATATCAACAGAAAAATGGAAGAAGTAACTCTCCGTCAATCGGTTTAATGCTCTCTTCTGGCCAAATGGAAAATGTGGCTTTAAGTCGTTGAACAGGTGGGTCAATACAACCTTAAAAACGTTTCCAAACTACGTTTGTTCATCGTCCACTTCTTGACGATGAAGACTACGTTGATTCTAAACGTCGAAGCAACCATTGAACAGGAGGACATTTATTTACATTAACGTCGTATCCACCGTATTTCAACGTTTGTGTGCTACTGAGGAAATTACAGTTAATAAAATTGATAAATCCTTATACCAAACCAAACCAAACAGTAAATTTTATTAAGAAATATATATAAGATTGGCTAATATTAGTGGTGTGTGACAGTTTCTTTATTTTCTATCTACTAACTTTATATATAACTTACCCCTAGTTTTATTATCTCTGTTTCTTTCTATGCAGGCTTACATATTGCAATAATTTTAAATAATGAATACGAAAACGAGGGATTAATATGGTTACTTCAGAGCAATGTTGGGAACGCAAAATACCATTCCTCTTCCCAGACACCAGAAACTATAAGTATGACTCTGCTCACAGCTACCATGTATTAAATTTCTGTGTATTTTCTCTACACGCAGATTAACCAAAACCAACAACGAAAGCTACATCGAGCCTTATATGCTAGCCATGCAAGTAATGAATTATATGGTTTATCCAAAATTCTACCAACCAGGATATTTTCTGGAGTTAATGAATGTTAGTTTAGAAAATGTTCCAGTGTTGGAAGACATGTTCAACCTAACAGATCTTATGTTGGAGGTAAGGAAAATGACCACAAAAATACAATTTCTGCATTACTGAGAACAACAAATCAATATGTTTAAATGTTAATCGATACCTATTATAGAAGGTACTTTCTTAAAAAGTAATATTCAATTATACAAGAAAATGTAGGTCCAGATGCAGTATATAACATCTATAATTTAGATGTATAGGAAATACCATTGTGCCTAACCAGTTAATTTAGAATTATTCAAGGAGACTTTTTCCTATAAAGGTTCTCCATATATTTATAATGTCCCCTCTACAAGTAATAATCGCGACTGTAAGGCAAATATATGGGGCTTCAGAAGGATAATACAATTCAATTCTGCCTTTCAATTTTAGTCGAGTGATAAAGTTTGGCGAATTTGTTTCAGCTGTGCCTCTACCTTTGCATTTTAGATGCGACCTATAATAGCTGTGTAATATACAGAAAAATGGACTAACAAAGGAACTCTGCAACTTTCCCAACTCGAATCACCCCCACATTTTCACCAAGCATGCGGTGTAGCACAGATAGAACACAGACGGAAGCTCTTGTTTCGCAAATTGTCGGAACATGCATTCAGGATATGTCTCTCGATATCTGGCGTAAAGAGATACAAACCACGCCGGAATGCATGCAGCCCGGACATCACTGAGGCCTGAATGCACACCCTCAAACAGTATACAACGTGACAGAGATGGAAGTGGAAATATAAAAGCTCATCATGGGCTAAAGTCATGTACAGAAGCAGTAAGCCGGTGAAAGGGGAATTACAAACATAGGTCACCTACCAAGGGTATTGTCCAGGTAATGAAGCAGGTGAAGATAACAGCGAGTGTATATGTACTGATATAAGTCTATTCGATAATAGCGTAAATCCAAAACAGCGTGAGTGAAGCAGAGGTGCGCATGGCACCAGCAACATACTATAACGACATCGTTTTCACACAAAATATTGTCACGTCCAGACTGAGTGTTGAAATTGATGTCCAACACATTATGGAAAGAAATCTTCAGCTCTTGCGACAAGTAGCCAGCTGCCTACCACGCGTAACGCAACATATGATAGTATTTAATAGCTCAGTGGCAGAGCGTCGGTGTAGCACTCGGGAGATTCTGGGTTTGATCCCAGCGGCCGACCATCCTGGCTGAGGGTTTTCCAGAGTTTTTCCTCAGACATACAGGCAAATGCCGGGATGGCACCTTCAACATAGGCCCAGGCCGAAACCTTCCCAAATCCTTTCCCCTCTCCTATCCCGGCTTGAGCCTTAGATGTCTAGAGGCCACAAATAATAAAGGATTAGTATTTAGGTGAGCTGAGCTGATTGTAAATAAGATTGCGGAGTTTGAGAATAAATCTTCTATCATCCATATTTGGTGCATGCTCTTCGCTTCTGACGTACACTTCAAGTCGTCCGGCAAATAACTTATACTACAGAAAGGAATACACAAGAAGTGGTTGACAGTATTGTTTGGGTTTTGGTGGAATTACTTTTACTTGCAGCTCAACACAATCAGACAACACTTGTGTTGGCAAGCTGCTATTAGTCTGGCCGACCCATGCATCTAGGAGAAGCAGGGATGGTCCGCGCAGCAACACGCGCCTCGTTATATACCCAGAAGGTACCTTCTATAAGGTCTCGAATGTGCGAGGTTTTCTATGCTATGCAACCTGCATTCATGACGGCGCTTTTCTTGTCTTTACCCTAGATATCGACACACATATGCGGTTCTGAATGCATGTTCCGACAATTTGCGAAACAAAGGCTTCCGTATGTGTTCAATCTGCGCTACAACGCATGCTTGGTTTTCACTTGGTTTTCACTTGGGGACGATTCGACGTGGGAAAGTTGCAGAGTTCTCTTGTAAGTAATTTTAACTAAATGTAATAGGTAACGACTTTACTGCATATTTTAGTGTCCACGACTAAATAGAGGTAACTTGAACAAAAGCAGTAGAGGTAACAGTAACTAAATCGTTTGGTTAATTTTTTTCTAATGATTTGCATTACATATACTAAAACAGTTTTAATTTCCCGTACCAAAGACTATCTAAAGAATTAGTTCAACATTCTTCTTTTAATACCGTCAAATGCTGCAGCATTCGACCAAATGTTTTTTGCTGCTGTCACTACTTCGAACTCTTTCACTTGACGTAATGTAAGTGGCTGTGACAGATTGCAAAATTTCCGTGCTAGTATCTAGTATAGCCGACTTGTCAGTAATTTTTAAATTAAGAAATTATTTATTAAATACGGATCATTTACGTTGCAAGAAAGACATTGCAAAGGGTTTGCCTTGACAGTTTCTAATTTGCAGAGTTTATTCCACACAGCCTTTGGTTTACTGTTGTTATTAATGCGATGGAAGAAATAAGCTACCTTGTCCTGTCTTATAACGGTAGTTGCAAAGTTACGGAGCGGTTTATACTCATTCTAATGTATTTGGAATTTTGTTTGTTTATATTTACGGCGCTCATGATCTCTTAATTTCATTAACAACCATGTATTGCTTAAAATGTAAGCTACTTTGCGGGCTGTTATTTTAGCAGCGGAAATCGGGGCATGTTTATCAAATGTGTCTATGAGGAACGTGTGTAAAAAAATCGACATTTCATCGATTGATTCATATGACTTTAGTGCATCCCAGTCAAATACTTTTGCACTGTGACAAAATTCGCACTTGTCAAAGGAAGATTAATTGCCGAAAGTTATATAAACTGATTCGCTTCTGCGTGGTTTGGTTATGTTTAAGGTTGCAGTAGTTAAACAGTGAACACAGCTTGATATTGGTTCGTACATTTCGTGTGTATGCACATTGTTTACATTATCTGTTATGATCAAATCTAGCAGCGATTCACCTGATAGTTATACTGGTGTGTTTGTTGAAAAGTTGAACCAGCTGAAATGTACCCACAATATTCTTTAAATATATGGTTTCCGGGTACTCTGGAGACTGTTGAACAATTAAGATCACCAATCACGAACAAATTATCAACCTGAGAATTCTTACTGGCTGTCAGGTCCTCTAGAGCTGACAGCTTGTAATACGATGTACTAGGAGGTCTGTACGCTCCAATTATTCATATTCGCGTGGTTTTAATTTTAAGAATAATATTGAGGTAATCAATATGAATCTCACCCAATGCTAGCACCGCATATCTAAGTGATTGCGAAAATATATTTCAATACACCCGCCTCCCTTTAGTTGTCAATCCTCACGGACTACATCGATTGCAGATGTGGTCATGGAATCATCTAGCTAAGATTTCGTAATTAGAAGAATTTCGTATTGATGCTTGCATAGAAGCAAGATAATTTCGTCTATCTTTTTAGCATTGAACGAACATCATCATTCGCTTTTTTAAAATGTGAAGGCTGGAGATACATGATTTATGTGGTAGAACGTTTAGTTATACTTCGAGATTGCATGGCCAGGTGTTGCAGCTTTACAAGATGGATAGGTCTGTTTTCAAATTGATGGCAAATAATCATTATTATAACGGTATTAAAGTTGCTTTTTGTAATGCTGACAAACAAGTAGTTAAAAGGATGTTCTCTCTGTCATTTACCTATGTCTTTTTCTGCCAGACAATTGCACTCATTGGTAATATTGAACTATCTTCTCCTACAAGAAATTCTAGGTTGTTGATTGAACATTATCAAACCATACATATATAAGTAAACTAACACACTAACAGAATCACAACTGTCGCCTTTAGTGCATGCAGTAGTAATCAGTAGGATAATAAGAAACATACTTTCGTAAAATAAAAAAGCAGTTACTGGAAATTGGAAATAGTAAATGAAAATTCATGATCTACAGTACACTGTATATGCATATACACATATATACACCAATATACACACAGAAGCAGAAACACACACAAACTAAAAATGCTTCATAAATGAAGAAGCATTAATACGGGATTAATACGGTTTGAATGAGAAACAGAATTCCAAGATTCTTTCATGTTAAGGCGTGTAGGTGTTCACTTGACCTTTTTCAGTAACTTAATAACTACCTTTCCGTCTTCCGTCCATAAATTTAGTATCCCGAACTTCTTTTTAGCTTCTTATAAAACCTGTAGGCGGGACTTGCACAAATCTTTGTTTATATAAATGCTTCTGTACATCAGTTTCCTCTTATTCTTTAACACTTTCAGTTTCGTCCTGTTGTTAACAAATTTGATTTCTGCTTATTCTTATTGCTAGGAAGTCCAGTTCGATTTGAAAAAAAAAAAAGGATTTTTTTCTACGTGTTCAAACTTTTGTTCAGTACCAGTTCTCTGATGATATGTTTCTCAATATGATTAAATATAACTTCTTCCGGTGCGGTTACACTGACGAAATGCTCCAAAGTTTCATTACTCCTCGTGAGTACTGTTTTGTCCTTACAATTTGCGAGAATTGCCGGGAAAACGACTGTGACAATATAAGTTTGGAAGATGTGCACATTGTACGAAATGTTTTTACTTATCTCACACTCTCACTGAAAAACTGCATATTCATTGTACGTACTCAATGACATATCGGTCACATATAATACTACTGACAATGACAGCCAAGGATCTTCTAGTTTACTTCTAGGTACGCATATGTACTTCTAGGTTTCGAACCTTCGTTATGCCTGTATATGATTACCCAATCGTACCATTTAACTTCCCCATTATGGTGTAACTATGAGCGTAATGTATTGTTATTCAATTAATACATGTTTACAGCGATTCCTTAATCCATAGGAGGAGAAATAAATGAAATACTGACGAACATTATGCAATCGAAAATATATCTTTTAAACGTCTCTCACTATCAGCGTAGTGTTCCTAGAAATATGCGCTATCGTTTGTTTTTGCGATGAATTAATCATATCATACTATGGCAACCCTGCCTATATCTGTGTTTTTCTCTCATTCTTATGTTATCCTTAGCATGTATTTATTCGTTCTAGTTTACCCCATTTTTTTCCCATGCACCTGTATTCTTCGCAGTGTCTACCCATAGAATCTCTACAGTAGATTTCGTAATGTTTTATACCTCCCAAAGTTTTATGTGGTGGATTTTCAAACGTTAGCTTGTTAATTCATGCGCGTATTGTAACACTTGGTGAGAGTGTTAGCCTCCATAATGCATTGGGCAAGCTGGACACTGGGAAGTGCGGTGAAATAATGGAACTAAGGTGGAGAGACCACACTCTTTAAGTTACGTTCCTAACGAAGAGAAACGGCCACTCAAAGATGCTGTTCCTCAATGATGTGTGAGACAATCGACACGAAGTGAGTCCCGTTCCTATCACTGAGAAACGGTCTCCCAACAACGCGGTCCTCCCACTGGTATAAAAATAGTATATGAGCTAGTGGTTCCGGTCCTCCGAAGAGAAACGGTCTCCCGCGGCCCACAGATTAAGACATGAGCTACTGGTTTCGGTCCTTCAAACAGAAACGGCCTACAGGTTGAGATATGAGCTACTGGTTCCGGCACTCCGAAGAGAAACGGTCGCCCGCGACCTACAGGTTGAGAGGATGCAGAAACACTCCAAACCTCGGAGGGAGAGATGGTCGTTTGCAGTGGATTTCCACTAACTAGGGAAGGTATACTCAATAAGGAAATATTTCGTGTTCCAAGTTCCACTCCTGGCGAGAGAAGCGGTCACTTGGAGAATCCCTCGATGCTGGAAGGAAATTACTTATGAACAAAAATCATGTGGTTAAAACATTTTTTTGCTGTATTTTCTGAAAAGCAATACAACCACCGTTTCAACCGATCTAACTAGTTTGTGCATGTCCCGGAGGTCATTACATTTTATTACATATATTATAATGGCTGTTGACTTACAGTATTAAATCATTTACAAATAAGATATTACTTAAAAGTGCAATTATAATTATCAACTCACACAAATCCATATTTACCGTTAAATGATACAAAAACGTTTCTTGCAAAAGATAGTATAAGTATTAAATCAATTTTCCGAAAGTTGCAAACTTGTACGCCATATATTATTCTACTGAATGGTTAGGTGACACGTACTACTACTGAATAAATTTTCGTATTAAATGAAACTGGCTATTTGCATGTGATTTTCCTACACTGTTACAGTATCAAACATATGAAAATTGGTGTATAGTACTATTTACAAAAATAGCTTTGTGCTGAGTTGGTAACACTGTTTTTGATATCTCAAACATGGTTTCCTTTAAGCGTTTTGAATGTATCCACGTTTCAAGTGAGATCTTGCATTACATTCAACATATTAGTAAACTTTCGTATTTCTGCTCTCTCTCCCCTGTGCGATTGGCTCTTGGCCGCTAAGAATTTGGATTTACTCATTTCTTTCACTTTTCTATCGATTGGACATAGTGTGGTTAGGAAACGAAATTATTAATTTAAAACGTTTTTACATTCTTGTATGAATTTTAACGGTATTACAATATAGCGTCTAACCTATTGTTATATGTTTTTATTTTTATTTTAATCTTTTGTTGTCCTGCGCAGATTGTTATGCTCATCCATCTGATGTCCCCGATATGTCTCTTAAAATTACCTATCACTACGTACAAACCAATTTAATTCATTTCATTTTCACTTAGTTTAATTTCCACCAATTCTAAAACCATCCTATGTAGTCTGTTTTCGGGATGTAGAAGAAGCAGGAATTCTACACATTGAAAACAGAATACACAATAGAATTGTTTTAATATGGTGGAAATTGAATTAAGTGAAAATGAAATTAATACAAAAAAATGGTTTTTACGTAGTGGGAGGTACTTTTTAAGAAACATATCGACTTCAGACAGAAGAACATAACAATCTGCCCAGGGCAAAAATATAATTAAAATATATAAAAACAGATTAGACGATATAGTGTAATACCACTAAATTTTATAAGACAATATAATAAAGGTTTGCAATGAAAACTGTAGTTTATCTTGAAACAAGATCGCTTGAGGATGTGAGCAGGAAGACTTACGAAACGATCGTCGGGTTCAATATAAATAAAACACAACTAATGTCCTAAAAAGAGTTTTATTAGTAAATCAGGTTTCATGTTTTCTGTTCATTATAACGCATGGAACACGGTTTTTTTCCTTTGACACCATTCAAAATTGTCTAGTCCCAGAAGATTAATTTCTATAACGATTCACAAGCATGTCTTGTGATCTGACGAACTAAGTATAAATATGGCTTGGAAAGCTAACTGGGCCGGTGTCCCAATCGGTTGCCTGTTCGAAGTTCTGGCCCGGTTTCCCGGCAGGTTTGTTAGTTGTCCCGATAGATAATTATAATAATGAGTTAATATTTACTTAAACACGACTTGTAATAGACTAACTTGAAGATAAAATTGATTTTAAACTTAAATTCAATTCAAAATTAATTTAAAATTAATTTTCAACCATGAGTTGGAGTGGCAATTGTAGCTCAAGTCTACCGCAGGTTGTAGGAACATCGGACCCTCACCGAATATTATTCTGGGATATGGGTTCTAAAGGTAGTAACATAGGGTGTTATAAGGTATAATTTCGGCATTTGTCTGGTAAAAGTGATGGGAACCCTGGAAAACGAGAGTAAGTAAAGGATGGTACGCTTCAAGACTCGAGTGTGTTCACTTCTTAGTGTCGTTCCGATTATTATTATTATTGCTATTAGCATCTCGGTTTTGGAAAATTGAAATCAATGCTACATCGCAGATAATGTCACGATTTAAGTAAATCAAAATATGATGAGCCTAATTTAACGCAATTCAGAGATATCAGGTTAGATTGTATTTTTTATACATAGATGTAATGAAAACATTCCGAAAACAGTATTAACTACTATACATTATCACAGCTTTCTACAGATTAACTGGCTGTTTAGCTCTTGGAGTTGCAAGGTGCTTAACTAAGGCGATGCGATAGTGAAAATGTCTCTGTAATAAGAAATTAGTTGGTGTCTCAGCAGTTGAATGATTAAGGTGAACAACTTCTAATCGCAAGGTTCCAGTTTCAAATCCGGTCGCAGATAAGTGTGAGCATTTACACTGTACGAATGACGAGATAATAAAACGAATGAAGACAGGATGTAATTAAAATCACGTTTTTCTCTGAAATATACGTAATTCCTTAAATTTAAACAGTAATTTTGTCTCACTTTTGATGACACAATCTTGTCATAACAAGAGCAGAGCAACCTGGCTTCAAGCACGACACAGCTCTGAAGTAACCTTAATATATATAACAAGTCGAGTCCTTGAAACCCTCTTGAAACATTATTATCAATAATTCTTGTTTCAGTTAATGTTGTTTCAATCTGGATTCTTGTAAATTAGACTGTACGATTCACCCTTGTTTAAACTTTTTTTTTGGCTTGATTTGCTAAGTTTATATTAAGCTGACACACTTGTGAAAACAAGCTTGATTGAGTGTCAGTTTTGAGTCAGGTCAAAATTGCTATGTGGAATACTATTAACAAAACACAGAGTTAGTTTATTATTGTGTAGAGGAAAGTTTCATAATTTTGTACCGGCATGTAAATTGTTCCACTTGTGTATAGTATTCGACAAAGTGTTTGCACAGTGGCACTACCAACCAGAGAGAATATGTTGTGTACCTGTACAGAATACACTCAGCGCAGAAGCAACACAGCTTGAGAAGAAGTAAATTTCCTATCGTAAGAAGTAATAATTTGAATGTGCAACTAAGCGTCCACAAACTCATAGATGTATGTATTTTGTTGCACTTAAAACGTGATTTCCTTATCTCATAATTATGTTAATAGTATGAACAGTAATCAATTAATTATTTCTCATCTTTGGGGCACAAAATAGCCGTTTTCTAAAATTTACCACCAGGTTCCTCTTAAAATGTACCACCTACAAGGACTCGCAGCAACAACAAAAAACCCGAAATCTGTAACAATTGCCAGCTGGTGACACGGTGACTCAGTAAATGAGTTCTCACCTTTGGTGTATGAGGTCTCCGGTTCGAATCTGGCTCGATTCATGTGGGCTTTGTCGTGAACAAACACGTGTACGGGTGTTTTCTCAGGGGTTTCTCGTTAGTTCCCACTTTTTTCATTCCACTAATTTTCTCATCATCATTCATCCATTCGTCCTGAGATAAAATTGCCTAAAGGTGTTAAATAAAAATTCAATTCAATTCAACTTGCTGGTATTACATTATATGCGAAGAAACTGAGATTGAAGATATGATCCAGTGTTTGAAGTGTTGCATCTGGTTTCATACCAAATGCATTAAAGTAAGTGCAAAGAAGAAATAATTTTATTGTGGCCAGTGTAGAAATGAATAGAAGTGACTGATGCTTGAAATACTGCATTGTGTTAAAGAAAGCCTAATTTCTGCACGTAAAGCTTTATTTGCCAAATTTTCCATATGAATTACAAGCTATGACATAAATACATTGACCTTATCGTATTATGATTTTCATCTTAAATTACCCCTTCCAAACTTGTATTTTACTACCGGTCCAATTTATAATACTAGTGGTACAATTTAGAAGACCTTATAAATTCTACCACTCTGCATCTTCGCACTTTTTGCATCACAGTTTCTAAACTATCACACGAGGTGTTTTGAAAATAAGTAGACTACGTATATGCGCAGAGGACCAAGCTACAATATACTGTCTTTACATTTCATTAATCGTCTATAGATTATTTATATATCAAACCAATGCTGAAAGAAGTTCAATTTGTGATAATTTTCCTTACTTTCGACCATTCTGGCATTAAGGGGAGGTCTATGTGACCTGTTTTTGGGAAGTCGGGTCTTCTGTCGCCTGTCAAAGACGCGGCAGTCCGCGATTACGATCGAGCACGAAAAGATTCCGAGTCTTCTTCCGCCTCGTACACTCACAGAAATCCTCCAGAATTCTCGGTAACATCAGCAATCGGATGGTAATTAGAAACTAACTCAGACGACTAGAAGTCCATAAATATTTTATTCTAATAAAGACATGCTCATTATTTCGCTAAAGAAATGGGTGGTGTATTTAACTTTTCTTATGATCTTGCAAACCAGTAAACACATGTTGTCTCTTTCAGGTACTTCCCACCTGCCACGAGGTATTTTTCAACTGCTTTTGGTTGGGCTGTTGGAAAAATTGTTGTGATATTTTCCGTTTGTCAAGAACTGAGGATGGATTTTGCTATACATTCAATTCTGGAATTAGCTTAGAATCAGAGAAGTAAGATGTGTTATTTTTGTCTTAATCTCTGTTCATTGTACAGAGTTACAGTGAATGTCATTCTAATTTTGAGAACCTCGTATGTTTTGTCAACTTAATAGTGCTTCAAATATCCGAATAGGTTTTCTTGTGATATACTTCCTCTCAGAACTCAAGCGAGGTATATCTTACCTATTCGGTAATACCATCAGTAGAATTAGTATAAGCACGAATGGTAACAACATGTGGCAACCCTTAGCTTTTACGTTATATGTGCCAACTTTGCGAGAAGAAGGAATGTGAAGGATAAGAACGAATAAAGATTCGGATTTGTTTAAGCTACGTACGTTTAAGCTACCTTCTGTTCAATATAGAAAGAAAAAGTTCTAAACAGAAACAATATTAAATCGATAAAGAAAACTAATTATGTTCCAAATTTGGGAGCAATATTTAATTATTGGGAGATGAAGGTTTGGGAAGCAAGATGAAGGTTTGGAAAACATACCCTGTAAGTGAATATGGCACCTCGGTTAATCTATAGATTACCAGAATACGGTTGCGAGGCTTAGAAGCTACTTACTTAAGTAGTATGTAAGATATAGTGTATTGGTAATGTGCAACGGCAATGCACAAATTGTTCTCTGAATATTTTCTTTTAAATTTTTAACGAAATTATATTTTATATTGATATTATTGTCCAATTAATGAATTATGAAATATTATATTTCATAATTATAAATATTGTCTTTGTTTAAATATAAATGGAAATCGCACTAACATATGTAAGTAAAAGAACAAAATATTTTATTAGCACAATTGATTGGGCATGACATCACACATTTTCTCATGTAGTGATGTATAGTTCAACCTGATTGTTGTTATTATTGGCAAAACTGTCGAAGATTCTTAGCGCTGCTGTAGAATGATGAGAGTTTTTGCATTGTCGTAATTACAGAAAGAAGCAGAGAATGGTTTTATTATAGAAACTTTCTAAATAATGTATTATCAATTGTGGGAAGATTTTAGCAGAAGTTGCTGTCATGTAAAATGATAAATGATATAAGTGCTGAATATTGTGTGTTGCACTTGTATATACAGTCCAGCTACGTGTGTAGTGTATGTTTGGTTTTATCAATAGAGCGAGCTTAATTTATTCTTTATAGATAATAAATATTGCTTTTGCCGTTAAGACCTATCTCCTTTTTTCAGCGAAACTTGCTGGTTTACCCGTTGAGTGGACACTCATGGTGGCAGACAATTTAGATTGAGTGTCGCCCCACCCATTGCGCGCAAGCCTGCATTATTATAATGTTGGGCATCTCAATTCGCACAAGGAGTTTTTCAAGTACAAATAGCTACATTAACCAAAAACTGGAAAATCAAACTGCAGACTTCTTGATGGTTCTATATGTGAATATGTAGAATATACGGATAGCAACATATACTACTTATTATGCACCATTATTATCAATCAAACGTTACATTTGTACGTTGCAGTAGGTTAAATTACTACAGCTTTTTTGAAAAAGGTGCGAGAACAATTTGACATGATTGGTACAATAAATTATTGAAATTTTCTCAATACTCAACATTATTTAAAATTTTAAATTTTGATGTACGAGATATAGCAACACAAATTATTCCATATAGGATCTAAGCGTCCCAGAAATTGACACTGCCTAGTTTCTTGGCACTCCCAAGATTTAGAAAAATGCTCGAAAATAATTTGGCGAAACCGATATTCCTCCCGGTACGTTTCTCTTCGTGTCTTTGATGACTTCTGCACACAAAACACAACATGTTTGTTATTGATGTCAAGAAGGATTCTTTAAATTAAAAAAATAAACCGTTAAAATCTAAGCAGATAAGCTAAAGATTTTATTTTCATTTTTATCCAATTATTTATATCTAAACTGTAATTATTGTTAGGTTTTCCTTCTTCAACAACTAGAAGGATGTGTAGGAGACTCCTAAGATGTATCATTATGTAAATTATTCAAACCGGTTACTGCTGCTAATAGCGGGTGCCAATAACTGTTTTTTCCCGCAGAGTCAAATTATTGGCATGAGAGTCAAAAACTAGTGATTACAAATTATATTGCAAATTTGATTTTTCTAACCTAGCCATTCTTACCTTTAAGACAAAAAAGTATTATGTCCCCAGTATTTTCACGTAAATTCGTAACTTCACAGGAACAAATATTTGTCAGTAGTGCTAACTATTGGTCTCAGTTGTGCAAGTTACTGGTACGCGTCTGCAGGTCGGTAATATTGAACAAGGGCTAAACATTTTTCAATTAAAGAATATACTAGGTCTCGTACTAATTCCTTGCTAATAGGAGAAAAGCCCAAAAAGCTGACTTCCTTGAATTTGGAAATGATGTTAGATCTGAAATATTATATCTGCTCAAATAATATATCTAATCTCGCGAACAAAAGTGCTAATATGCTAATAACTGGTTAGACTAGTAGGTGTTAACTACTGGTTAGAAGGTGCCAATAATTTGTAATTTTGCTGTTTTGAAGAAACATAAATAACATATACATGTTCTGCATTTTATTGTTTCACTGTACCGTTAATTTCAGAAAAGATCTGAAAGTCTAAAGTTAGTCATATACTTTAATACGTTAACACGTTATACGTTAATAAGGTCTGAATACTTTTAAAACAAAAGTGGTGTAAAAACGCCAAAACCGGTTACGTTTACCGTACGACAATTTTGACATATAAACGTGACCTTTCTATTGAGTACACATACTGTACATATCGTAATTTATTGAAGTTCGAGATTTGAGTGTTATTTATTGTGCACAAGACCCAGATTCGGTGATATTTTGTCACGTGTATATTGTAGTGTAGCTTCAGAATTTTATGCTTCACACATATAATGTTTAACATCACTAGATGACTGATACCAACAATACAATTTGCCGACGTAATGCTGTTTGGAAATTTTAGAGCAGTTTGGTAAGGCGATTGCCTCAAGTATTCCAAAAGTTACATTCAACTATCTTGAAAAACATCGACTGTAAAGAAGGAACTTTAGCTTTATTTATTCTATCATTCGTGATTTCTGAAGACATTTATGTTATATTTACCGTTGAAAGAGGTTGATTGAACTCCAAATTGAAACCGTATCTATAGAAGTAGAATGTTTCTCGACTTGCAATGTCCTCAACATTTTTTTGGTATCAGGTACTTGTTTGTTAAAATTTCCTGAAATGAGATCGCAGGTATAGGATGTACTCTCTGGAGACATGAATGAAAACGTTAATTAAATGTATGAGTATAATATAACAATAAAATTCTGACGCCTAATTGGGTATTCTTCATTCACTATTAGTCCGGCAAATAGGTGAAATATTAGGCAAAATTATGCCTTTAATGATAGAAGCATAAGACTTACAGCATGGATAAAACACATTATTATAAAGATTTTAAGATATAGGGCCATCGCAGACTTTTCCGGAATCGGTCGCCATTTTTTCAAAACCTTTTTTCCTGAATCGGTCGACAAAACTTTTTTTTGCATTTATCTACAAACGGTGGTCCTTACAGAAATTTTGCAAAAGTAGAAAATGAAAGAGCATATTTTGTCTTTTTCTGAGTCGTTATTACCATTTTTCTCCTAGAGCGAACGGTTACAAAGTTATCAACGGTTTTTAAATTTGAACATTGTAACATTAACAGAAAAGGGTCCATTAATTTGGCCCTTCCACCACACCAAATTTTAGAAATAAATATTGTTTTGCACCCATGTTTCGCGTTTTGCACCGCAACGATTAAAAAGTTACAAGCACATATATTTTGGGGGCCCTAAGTTAATGGTAGCCCACCCCAGTCATTTTTTCGAAAACAGATAGTGTACTGGTCTGCACTCGTTTTGCATCCAAGTTTCGCGTTTTGTACCGCAATGCTTAAAAAGTTATAAGCACATATATTTTGGGGGGCCAAATTAATGGTAACAATCGTAAGTATTTTTTTTAGCGTATCGGCATGAGGTGAACCTAAAGTTACCCGGTTTTGCGAGACTTGGGTGCAAAACGAGTGCAGTACGATACTCTAGCTGTTTTGTAAAAAAAAAAAAAAAGTACCACTAACCATTAACTTGGGACCCCAAAAATATATGTACTTATAACTTTTTAACCGTTGCGGTGTAAAACGCGAAACTTGGGTGCAAAACGATAGGCTACTTATTTCTAAAATTTGGTGTGGTGAAAGAGCCAAGTTAGTGGGCCCTTTTATTCTAAGTGTTGAAATGTTCAAATTCAAAACCGATGATAACTTTGTAACCGTTCGTTCTAGAGAAAAATGGTAATAACGACCCAGAAAGAACAAAATAATTATGATGTTTCATTTTGTGCACTTGCAAAATTTCTATATTTGCCCAGCGTTTGTGAGATAAATAAAAAAAAAACGCTTTTTGGCGCCATTTTGATAAGGAAGAATCTGAGATGGCCCTATATCTTAAATTCTATAGAATAATGTATTTTATCCATGCTGTAAGCAATGAATCATTGCTGTAAGTCTCATGCTTCTATCATTAAAGACACAATCCTTTCGCATACCTGCTGTGCTATATGTGCAACTGGTAAGAGATTAGGATATCAACTTGAATAAAAATAATAACAAACGCAGCTAATAAAAAAAAAATACTGAATACATTTAATAATAGATACCTTGTGTTTCTTCTGAATCTCTTCATTGCTAAGATGTAAACTTAAATACCTGGTTTATTAAACATTTTCGATAACTTTCCAGCAGGATTGAAAGCCGTTACAAACGATGTCTTTGTAATTTAATCAAAATCAAATTTTCAGAGGCCCAGAGGAGGACTTTGTGCCTTTGAGAACATTTAGTAAAGGTGGAACAAATGGTTTGGAAGTTTTCTTTAGTAATATTAGTGATGAATATTTGGACTACGAGAAGAGATTAAGAGGGTCTAATGTAAGTAATTTTTCACCTTTTCTAAAAAACAAATTATTGTCTTAAAAGTTTTTCAACATAATTAACATATCTCTTGTATATGCAGCGCTCAGGCTTAGTGCACTATAGTAAATAAGTAGCAAAGGTATTGTTCGCTTAGTTGTTGACATTAATTCCACAAAGGTACTCACAGTTCATTTAGATTTGATATAAACCTTTGAGAAATTTGTCTTTTCAACGTTTTATTCAGGTGTAAACGTTGATTCAACCAAATTTGGTTCAGAAACGGACGTTTAACGATCTACAACTGTTAAATCGATTTTGTGCAATTACATTCCTAATATTTGATGCATTAATTTTGAATTTGAAATCTTTAATCGTTTGGGATATAATACAATTATTCTTTATTAGACTGTGGCTAACTGATCTATACTGCTTATTAAAGATATTAAACATGGCAGATGAAATTTGTTTCATCCTTAGAATAGTAAAAACAATGCTTGTAAAGCGACGTACAAGATGCAGTTGATAGAGAAAATATTAATAAAATGCATTTTGGAGAATAAAACACCAATTGAAAAGAAGTTAGAATCGTTAAGAAGAACATAGAATGCAGGTAAACGTAAAAAATAAGGTAACAAAACCAAACTGGAAGACACCACATACCAAAATTGAAAGGAAAACAAGTAGAACAGATCTCAATCCAAGTATTCGAAAGCATAAAAGAGAGTGAGGAGAGGAAGTGTAACGAATTACTAGACATAGTTTCTTCTAACTTACAAACTTACTGTTATTCATGAAGCATAACGTACCTTGGGTCACGGAGCCGCCGTAGCTCAGTGGTAGAGTATTGACGTAGCATTCGGGCAGATGTGGGTCGATCCCAGCGGCCGACCATCCTGACTGAGGTTTTTCCAGGGTTTTCCTCACTCCCACTAGACAAAAGCCGGGATGACACCTTCAACCTAGGCCCTAGCCGACAGCTTTCCGAATCCTTTCCCCTCCTCTATCTCGGCCTGAGCCTCAGATGCCTAAAGGGCATAAATAAAATTCATAGTAACTTGCGTCTGTTGTAATAATACTGAAGTTGAATGGGTTAATTAGATAAAAAATATTTTTTATATGTCTGAAGCTGCTTGGGATTAACAGCAACTATTTAACACTTTGTTATATTAGGGCCAGGTTACAAAATGGCATATTCCACTCGAAAGAGACGGATTTCTTCCGTGTATGGGACATGTATATTTTCTTACTTGATTTGCATTCTATTATTTTCATACATGATACTTACCCTCGTGGGTAAACTTGCTTGTTAGCCCCTTTGTAGCTAAGTAATGAATGTAAAGATTCCAAAGATAACAGTACCCGAGTAGCGTATATAAGAGTGGTGAGTAAGAAATGAAATGAATAAAATTCTTACCGACGGACTACTGTTTGCAGCTGGTAATGATAAATTTTCTGTCTAAAATTACACTTTGCATAACCTTCCTTCGATGCGTAGTTTTCAAGTAATCAAGGGTTAAGACGTTCAATCAATGTATGGAATTTGATAGACCAGTTGTCTAAAATCTAGTGCAGTAGCAAACAGCTGTAAAATATATATTGAGTTTCATCGTATCATATTCGTTTCAAATACGTTTTGTTTTTTCCTTTCGCAGGTATTCGTACACAGTCCCTATGGCTACCCGAAAGTTATAAATGGAGCCTACGTACCTTTCTCTAAACGGAAAGAGTTGAACATGAAAGTATCTGTGGTTCACACCTACTGCACATCCGATGTAAGAAGTGTTGATCTCTCGACTCGACGCTGCGTATTTCCAGACGAAGTTAAGCTGAAACTCAGCGAGTACTATCATCAGGATACCTGTTACTTTGAATGCCGTATTGAATATCTTAGAAATCGCTGTAATTGTACTCCATATTTCTACCCAAGACTAGGTAAATAGCCTTGTAATTAGTTTCATTTTTAAGATTTTTGTGCAACAAATATATCACCAGAAACCAGTAACTTTTGTTTAAAATCTTTGAATTGAACTGACTACGAAATCTTAACTCGAAGTAGTATCTTAATGTATTTTCAATTACCAAATATTTATATTAAATTGATGCCAACATAAGGAGTTCAAGAGATAGATTAAGAATACTAACGTTTATGTTTGAGTGTGTAACCTGTTTTACTACATATTGCAACTTGTAGCTTCTAACATATGTTTCATCATTTCTCCATCTATACTGTATAGACCAATCATAGTATACATTGACTACATTGATTCTGAACGTCGAAAAAACTGTTGAAAATAGGACGTTTCGGTACAGTACATATACAACGCTAACATTACATAGCAGGACTAACGTTGAATCCACCTTTTTGCAACATTTGTGTGCTATTGGAGTAGTTTACGGCAACAATAACAGGTAATTCTGGCGTCAGATTCTGAGGTTAATACTATCTACTCTGAACGAGTTCAAAGAATGCAACTTCTTCTGTAAATACGTCTCAAACAATTGCAAAAATGATTATAAGGAGTCCAAAGAAGTGCAATCACAAACTGTCTCAATAACTCCAACTACCTGCGAGTAGGAAAACTTGTAAACGTGTGGTGAAGGCGTTTAAGAATCTACCGAGTCACATTTTTGAAAGTACTGATAGAGCACGACAGAAATAAACGTGTAATGTTCTGTCTGTGATTACTGAACATGGCTGCAGAGGGTCTCTTGGACCTTTCGATCTTTTTGTGACTGACGAGACGTGGTTTCACCTATCAGGTTATGTAACTTCTCAAACTGCAGGTACTAAGCGGTCAAAAATTCTCATGCATTGCACGAGGAACACCTACACGAACAAAAGATCGGTGTGTCTACCACACGTATTATCGGCCTAATACTCCTCAAATCCACATTCAAGACAGTGTTCACCTGACTACTTTGTAGTATTTTCATTCTCATCTGGCAGAACAAGAGCGTCAGTATTACTTTTTCAGCAGCACGGGGCTACAAGCCACACGTCTTAGGGGTCATTTGCTCCTTTTCATGCGAAGTTTAGATTGACCGATCAATGAGAAGATATTCTAGTCGCAGTGGTCATCAGACTTTTAGGTTTGGAATTTTATGTGACGATACTTGGGAGAAAGTGCACAAAGATAACCCTCATAGTTTTGAGAAACTCAAGAATAAATTTGAATTTTGTTTAAGGCATTTAGATGACTTTGGCTCATGTCGAATAGACGATGATGGGAGAATTGGTGGAAAGAAGAAAGTGGGAGGAAACGGGATAACCCCGAGAAAACCCACGCACATGGTATTTGTCCACCACAAAACCCACATGACACGAGTAGGGTTTGAACCGACGAACCCAAGCGCCAGAGGTGAGCGCTCTACCACTGAGACACCACCGCTAACTCAAGAATAACATCAAGAATACTAACCACAGTATTACTACCATGGAATTCACAATATTAATCAGAACTTTCTGGGACGCTCACAGATGTGTTTGAATGATGATATGGAGGTTCCCAATATTATTGTGGAGGTTACGTCCGGAATTTATATTATTATAATTTATTGTGAAGGTTAGTAAAGATATTTTCATCATTAGAATTTATTGAAGCATGTTTCTCACACCCCAAAAGGAAAGCAGCTACATCTCTAGCAACCCCCCCCCCCCCCCCTGAACTGTTAATAAACACATCCAACGCAACTACAAACCGTGGTGAGTACGCTGTCAGTTACAAAAGACAAATAACAACACTCACAATTAACATGCAGAACATTACAACGGTATCAACTTATCCAGCAAAGTCAGATATATATAAACAAATATCCATTATCTCCTTTCTGTTTCAGCCTACGTCTGAGTTGCCTAGGTCAAAAACGGACTCAAATTTAAATTGTAAATCATAATTATTATGATTATACAATATATACAGTATTCATACATTTGTTAAATTTAACACATCATATTTAATTGCAATATGAAATTCCTTACTCTGCATGTGAAATATATCAATATTAGATTTTGATTAATTATAATATCAAAACTTGCGCACATTCCGGATGAAGCTGAGTTGCAAGGTAGATCTCTTCTACGTTTTCTGCAACAAAATATTTCTGACTTTCCCAACCGAATTTTTCCAGTAGGGATACATCAACCTATTTTACATAATGATGATATATCAATGCTCCGCTTATTTTATATTTTATAAAGGAGTAGCAGATCATTTATTTGTCTTCTCTGTTGGAGACTAATAAGACCAAAGTTTGTCGGCAGCGATTGATAAGTATCAAACGAGGGTTAAATTTCGTCTGTCTAAAAGCTAGAATCCGAAGGAATTTGGCTTCTCCCGTTTCAATTATACGTTTACTGTTTCTAAACTTGGTGCCTATATTAAAAAGGCATATTCTAATTTGGATCGAACGTATAAATTATAAAGTATCCTAACTGAATTGCTGTTGCGAAGTTCTCTCATTATATGTCAAATATAACCTAGGCTTCTGTGTGCTTGATTAGTGGTATAATCTAGATGTCTAGTAAATGTTAGTTGCGAATCATAAATAATTCCAAGATCTTTCACTATGTTCACTCTATTGAACGTTTCATTCTCAATCTATTGATATGCGTACTGCGTTTTTCGTTTGGTGTATACTACAATCGAACATTTCTTGACATTGAGCTATAGATCCTTGTTTAAACACCAAGGCACTAGATTATTTATTTCAACTCGCAGTACTTCACAATCATTAATAGAACATATAAATTTATATATTTTAGATCAACCACCAAGAGTAATTTGTTTGACTTTGACAAGATTTCAGGTAGGTTAGTTATGTGTATTAGGAAGAGAAGTGAACCCAAGTTAGAACCCTGAGATACCCCTGATGTCACATTGAAAATATTAGTGACAAAGCCGTTATTTGTAACATAGTGTTTTCTTTTTATTAACTAAGATTTCATGAGGTTTAGAGCAGGCTTCGTTAAATTCATATTAAACTCTAGCAGCACTTTAATGGTACCATCGCGATGGACCAAAGTCGACAGTTAATAAAATGGCCCATGCAAAATTAATTTTAGCAAGGTTTGTTTTCTTTCACTCTTTCTTTGTAAACGTCATCCAACAGTTTATCCGGAATTAATTTCGTCCCAATACCTTCATTTAGATTTCCTGTCTTAGGAGCCTTAATTTTACCAAACTAACAAATTTAAAAAAAGAGTCTTGGTATAAAATGTGATGAGCTACCTTCTACACGTTAAAGGAAACTTTGTGCACGTTGCATCATTTTAGTAGCTAATTACTTCAGCCCCGCACGATTCTGTAAGTTGTCAAATTACCAAATTCGAAAACATTCCTGCCCCGAGTTGGAGTCGAATGCAGAACCTCAGGGAAGCTGACCTGATACCTCACACCACGCAACCACCGTGGCTACAGTTCTCTGATAGAGAACAATAACCAATTATAATACTATTTTCAAGGTACATAACCAATTACTAAAGTTTATTATTTATAGTTTGCCTTTAAATAGTCTGGCACGTCCAGCAATACGGCGTTATCTTTCACTTTGGCTATACACTATTCTGGAAATACCTCGACTTCCTATCATTCACTCAAAATATTATGCTTGTGTGTTCGAATAATGCCACATGCAGAAAATTTGATGTAAGTACATATTTTTATGAGTTTTTAGTTCATTAACAGAGTATCCGCCTATCACTTAAATCAGTATGCACAAAATTTGCAAAAATACATTTTAGGGTGCACATTTCTGTAATACGGCTTTTCCTATTAATCTGTCGCCACTCCTGTCCTCAGAAGGCTGGACTGCTGAGATTGTACTGTAAATATAGATGTTAGGACTTATTATTTTAAATGAAAGTTTTGCGGAAGTGATTTCTTAATTTGCGGAAACTCCACACCTATCTAAAGAATTTATATTTATAATAATAGTGAACTAGCAAGTTAGCCACTGTAATACTTACAGTAATGAAGCCTGAGCCAAAGATGCCCAAAATTCCTTAAATAAATTCAATTTGACTTACAATTATGAAGAAGTTTCTAACTACCATTATGAAAATTATAGTTTTAAATCAGCAAGATTCTTTTAGTTCAGTGTTTAAGAGAATTACGTTTTATTCAAATAATTTAAAATTTTTCTTAACTATTTTGTTAATTTCGAATAAAATAATGCTGTTTCAATAGATACATAAAAGGGTACTTAATTATCAAATAACGACACTTCTATTCAAAACAAAATGCATTTTTAACAGATCAGTAACTAGGTTACATATCTAACTGCAAACACCGATATATCTTAGTATAATATCTAATTGCAGAAACTAATGACATCTTCTTCGACCATAGCAAGTATTTTTTATCAAAGCTTGTCAATATATGCTGTTGATGTCGAAGGTAAAATCAGCATTGGCGTCGTTAATACAGTAGAATATATATCATGTCTAATATTGGGTTAACCTGAATGGGACTCAGTTTCAAACTACAGAATGAGGTGAAGTGGTATCCCCAGCTTTTGTGGCCTACAAACCTGATATCTAAAGTTTCAATGAGTCTTTCAAAACTATCTCATTGTAAACGTGTAATCAATTAAGACTTGGTGGCTAGATGAGTCTATGAATTGGCTGTAGGAGGAGTTATGCAAGTGGGAGCATTGTTAACTTTCTGGAGTTTTCCCTATAACCCCTTTGCATAAGTGCGTGCTGGGTCTCTGCTAGCTTTTTTTTTACGAGTTTGGGTACATGAGTTATTATTCTTTGGACAAAACTAGACTTTGAAAATCCTGCAATATCTTAATTAGAAGTAAAAATTATCTTTATATTCTATTTATTTACTTATTTATTTGTTTTGATTTACATGGCGAAGTTAAGACCTTTGAGGTCCTTGTTCCAATCAACCATGAATATGGACAGTGTAATTGACAATCCTAGTAAACATTTGGGATATGAAACAAAAACTTATAAAAAACTACGAAGAGAAATGACAAAGGAAGTGAAAAAACATATCTGCATTACCTACTTTTGATAGCCTTAGGCCGGGTTTCTCAACCTGGGGGTTGCGACCCCTCAGGATGTCGCGGTATGTAGGGAAAGGGGGTCGCGAGGGAAGGTGAGAAAATAAATTTAACTAAGGTGTTGTAGGTTAAAACTAATAAATTTCAAAGAAAGTATTTTATTGTGCTTGCTGTTTTTAATAATTACTAAAGATAGTGTAGTTGGCTGAATAGCTTTAGTATAATTAGGATATCTGTTACCGGTATAAATACAGGAAATCAATTGTTATGTTTTGAAATGAAAGGCAAATATTACACAAAATAAAATAATTGTGGGTCGCCGCCTAGAAACCATGGTGAAAGGGGTTCGCCTGTAGAAGACATGGTGAAAGTGGATCGCAGGATGAAAAAGGTTGAGAAACGCTGGTCTAAGGATTGCCAAGGTACCACATGCACACATGAGAATATAGGTATAAATACAATGCTAAGAATACAAAGTTAACATTATTTACTTATAATTAGACAAGGCATTCATGAAATAATGTTCCAAACTTCAAGAGGTGATTGTTTAAATCAAAACAAAAAAATAGTTCCGCTGAAGAAATTCGAACTTATGCGTACCTAGGTAGTTTCGGAGCTACAGGAGATTCAAGTTAAGGCGTCATCATCACAAATGACGTCATATCATATCTCAACACATAATGACTCAAGAGATGCCGGCTTAGCGAATTACAGAGTGAATAGTACCAGATACACCCATTTAACCCTCAAAATCATTTCCGTTTGTACATCGTAGTTTGCACGTTCGAGACCTGAGAGGCTCCTGTTCTTCTGTTACATAACGTAGCGTATCAACGTTATTAAAATATAGTACAAAATATTTGAAAGATCAGCTTATTATATACACTATAGCTGTATATGTACACGGGCGTAGCCAGGGGAGATTTCAGCAGTTCCGAACCTCCTCCGAAATTTTAATTTCTATGTAGTAAACATTTGGCGTAATTGTATGCTTTTTATATAAGTACATACCAATTCTGGGTTCCCGAAGGAAATTAGTGGACCTTCTCCTAAATCCTCGTAGACTATGTATATAATAATAATAATAATTCACAGCCATATTCAACCCGAAGGGAGGAGTTGGTCTATTGCTACCATGCTGACCAGACATGTTGGGAGAGTTGCGTCGAAACTCTAAACTGCGATCGCCACTGCCTTTTATTCACAGCAGCTCTCCATTTGTTCTCAACACCGAAATTTTGAGTCCCCACTGGGAATCGAACCCAGGACCGCTCGCACTGAA